>JAPMOR010108372.1:201799-216039 GCA_026543865.1 Argiope aurantia | reverse complement strand
TTGGGGAGGGGGGGAATCTATTTAACAAATATACGAGTTCGGAAGGTAATTTTGAGATTACAATTTTGATTCTGTGTCAAATTTTGATTTCATTTAGATGGAAAAAAATCTATTTAAAACAAATTCGATTTTCGGTTGCTAATAACCGCAGAGCAGTGATTAATCGCCAAAATCAGGTACAGAAAAAATACGAAATTCACGCCAATGGTTAATATTTCGCACCTATTGTATGCGAGTGTCATATAAGGCGTTCTTTGCTTTTTCCACGGTGAATAATGTTTGAATCGGGATAAGACTTTTATAAGAGAATATGGAAGAAAGATCCGAGAAGATCTCTCCCACTGCTTTTTAAAGACAACGATATTTTCTTTTAGCAGACATTGTTTACGAGAAAGTAACAAATAATAAACATTTTAACACTGCCGGAAAAACACGTGAAGATACCTCTTAAATGCAATCACTTGTTAGACATGTATATGATTACTTTTTATTGCCTTCGAATCCAGAGTTCCGAGCAAACCCACTAGCACTAATCAGCGAGTCCTCGGAATACTAACAGCAATCATTTCCCGGGTGGATGGTGACTTACGACCCTCTCTGTTGCAACTCTGGCGAAATAAATCTGAAGTATTGCGGTTTATGCGTTTATTCTCGGGCGAATTTAGCTCCCGGAAGACGAAACGAAGAAATATTCCTTCCGAGTCGGGCTGAGCATCGTAATTCCGTTTGATGCGAGTTGTTTATGCGGCATTCGGGTCCGTTTTATTGGCAGTTCGTTTTATGTAGAGTGAATTGAGAGCCGGAATGGCCGGCGAGCAAATGACGGTTGCGTTGGCGAGTTCTTTTGTGGACGTCGACGCGATAAATGTTGCATTCCCCCCCCCCTACTCTTTCTTCTGCTGTCTTACCTGCGTTATTTATTTGTTTGTATACCATTATCATATTAGCGACGAAAAATAAATAAAGAGATAATGTTTATGGAATAGAAAAGAGATATAAAGTTGCACTGTTTGTTGCTAGGATATTTTATGAATTCGAAGAATGTGTCATTTAGAATTTTATTCCGCTTTTAACTCATTCGCGCGGGATTCATTTTGTATAAATTATGGACAAGATGTGTTGAGTCATTTTACGACAGTGTGGTGACGAAGCATTCAAAAAGTACTTGAAATCTGATTAGAAGAGTATTTATACATAGAGAGAAATAAAGGGGGGAAATAAGAAGTATAAAAGGATACGTTATTTAATTTCAATACATTTCGGCAGGAACTCAATTCCAGTCATTCGAATTTTTTTCACCTGTTGATGTATCACATTTTTATATCATCATCAGCATCTCGGCAAGATAAACGACTAACACGCATTTTACGACTTTGCAAAAAAACTAAATTCATTTTTATAGTGTCGCTATCGCTGTAATCTTCTAAATTATTGTTATGATTATTCATGGCATAAGATAAATTATTTTGTAATTATATATAAGGATAATAACGTATAAAAGAAATGTTGCACACACACAACGCAAATACTACCTTGCACGCAAAGTATCGCTACACATGCATGAGTCTGATTCGTTACTAAGCATTTTCGTTTCTTTAATGTATCAAGAGCGTAGCTCGTTGCTCTATTTGAAATGGTCTAAAAGAATTAATTTCATTTGTGAATCTACGAGAGTGTAATCCCTTCGATTTTCACGAATATTAACATAATATGGCACATTTTATATTTGTAGTGCATTGGAGAAACTCGATTGTGAATTTGGGGGGGGGGGGGGCTTCCGATTGAGCCCAAAAAGTTGTTCAGAACTATAATGTTGGGGGCTCAGTTCAGATATATTAACGTCCCGTTTAAAAAAAAATACTACTGCCATTTTGGGATGGACCTCGTAATTTGACGAGTCGGCATCTCAGATGACGAGGACGGCATCTCAGCTGGCACCCCCTCTCCTACTTTCTGCACAACACCAGTGGTAGGACGTTTGGCTTTGACAGATTTAAAGTGCAATACAGATTAACGTAAGTTAAATAAATTCGTATGTCAAAGGGTTAAAACACGGGAAAAAATAATATTGCTTCTGACAGTAATTAATAGGTAATTTAATTATTTATTATAATTTGCAATAATATTTTATAATTAGCTAAGTACAGAGATAAATTATTATTCAAATTAAACTCATACTTGATTAAAATGATAAGTAATTGTAATTAACATTCATTTTTTTAAATCGCTCTGTGTAATTTTTTTAAAAAATTTAAATGTATAAGGGCCAAAATCAGTGACCTTTTTAGTTACAAAATAATCAATACATTTTCATATTATTTATACATCTGAATTTAGTTCAGAATATTTTACAGTTCTTTTCAGCACAGCCAAAACCTCACTTTCGAAACTATTTCTTGATATTTATAGTATTTTCTCAGCATCAAAAATTAACTTGACTTGACGGATGAATTAGCGGGTCGTCGAAGATGTCTAGTCAGAAAGAAAATGGAAAAAATGTTCACAAGTTATATATATATGTGTAAGGATATTTTAAAATTTAATTTAATCTTAATTAATTTCCTAATTTTTTAGCCTAATTCACCCATGTCAAAGTCATTCTAAAATATTCTCTTATTTCCTGATCCTATTCCACTTTTTCTTTCAAATTAATTCAACTGAAGCTTTGTAAAAATCATTGCGTCAACAGTTCCACGTGCTGAGTTAAGGAATCCCTCTGTTTCTCTTATCAAGGTCGACACGTGGACGAAATTCCAATCATAATTGACACGTGTCAGAAATCTCATGTTATATAAAACCAGGTATGAAATGTTCAGTTGCCCTTCATTTTTCTCTTTTCGTTTTGAGTTGTTCAGTGTTGTGTGTGTATTCGTCGCTCCTGGTTGTAAATAATGCGTGCTTCTCTGGGATAAAATAAAACGACGTCCAAAAAATCCAAAGTTTTTTCAATGTCTTCGAATTCGGTAAAAAATAAAATTCGGTACATATATTTAACATCTAAGGTGTAGACATTTATCAAATTTTGTCCCAAATGAAGCAATGGGTTATCCGTCTGTCGACCTGTACATTCATTAACATATAAACGACATCACTTAAATAAATCGACTTTGGCGATTGTGCGATTACAGTCGCAGTTTTACATCAGATTATTGTTTCAATCCGTTTGGTAAAAACGCGTGTGAGAAAAAAATTCACCTTTATTAGAGAGGATATGAGAAACTTTTGGGAAGTAAAATATCCATAAAATATTTAGCTGTACCACTCCTGCTGGTACAGCTAAATGAAACCAAAAGATAGAACGCTTTTGCTATGCTCCTGAAGTCATTTATCTTCATTAATCAATAAAAAACATTTTATCATTGATACAAGTAATAGCAGGATACTGTAATGGGACGCAATGATATTCAAAGAAATTTTGGAACGAAATTTAATAAAATTATTCACTAAAATGGTTGCTATTAACTCTATTGCATGCATAGCAAAAATTGCGAAGAGTGATTTTTCAGCAGCTAATTTTTAAAAATTCAGTTTAATCCATCTTTTCATTAAAAAATATAACATGAAGTTTCAAGAAAAAGACGGAACATGTTACATTTTTGAGATTTTTTTTACTATCCAGTGCGAACCATCTAAAATCAAACAGTTCCCTCTAATAAGGGAAAAGTATGTAAAATGGATCTTATCCAACTATTCCAAGATCGCTGGATATTTTACACGAATAAATGAAATGACCTGAGATAAAGTAAGATTTAAGTTCTGAGATCTAACCTAGTCATTTTATGTACTGGGCATGTGAGGTGCACAAAAATACTCACCATATATTTTCATAGTCCCCATGACTAGGCACATTTGATAAATGCATAGAGTTATATAATTGAATGAGCTATTAGAAGCTGGAAGAAACGAATAGCAAAATTTCTTTCTCGGGTAAATAAAAGATTTCAATTTTGTTTATTTACTGCTTGTTTTTTAAATAAAATGATTCAATTGGTGATTTTTGTTCCCCTTATTTTTACAACATATGGGATTTTTAAGAAGCTCACGTTTCATGTATTTTAATTTATTATCGCTTGTCCTTTTCAAATTGTTGATTTAATTAAAAGAATAATCAAAAAACCATCACCGTTTTATACTAGGAAAAGATAGAAGAACGTAGAACTATAAATAAGAAAAAACGTTTTAGAAACAAAATTATTTACAACTCTAAAAAATACCCAAGACTAAAAAAAAATCTGAATAAAAGTTTAAAAACAGAATATATTGATGAGTCCCGAAAAGTTGTTCGATCATAAAATGTGGTGAAGTATTGTGGTGAAATTTCTCAGAATGAATGAATGTTTCAACGGACTTCTTATTTTGAAAAGCTGTTTCTAGAAATACACTCAATTTATTACTGGGAGAGGGAAGCAATTTATTAATGACTGTTACTTCATCAAAATGTAAAAAATCAAATGTATTCAGAATTTAGATACCGAAGAAAATAGGAAGAAAAGTGAAAAATCAAAGAGGAATGAAAATTTGTTTTTATCATATTATGGAAAGTAACATTTAGTTTTTTAAAAACTGGATTTTAATTTAGTAATTTTTTTTTCATTTCAATTTTAATCGTTTACCTTTATTTCTTTGATTTAGAAGGAGAAGAATATTTTTATAGTAAACTTTTTAGCTTATGATAGCTTCGAAAAAGATAGTTTAAAATAAAATTTGTTTATAATGAAATTTGTTTTTCAAAATTTCTCAAAATAAAGTTTTTTTTTGTTGTTGTTGTTTTGCTTGCCATGACTTATTTTCATCAATTGTATTCTAATTGTTACTTTAAATCTTTACTTATAATAATGTGAATATATATATATGTCTATTTTCGCGGTACAGACCAGACCATCAGACTTAGAGCTACCAAACTTGGCACATGTATATTTGGAGGGCTGAAATATGTGCACATCGGAGTGATTTCTTTTTTAGTTAGAATTTTTATCAATTAAAAATTGAACAAAATTTTGGCGTCTTTCCATGATAACTTCAGAAAATATTACAGCACAAAAATGATTTTTACATCATATTCAAGATCAAAAAATCATCTTTTCAGTGATCAAATATTTTAACCTATAAATTAAAGTTTCTATTTTTAATGAATTTAAAGAATATTTTAACCATATTTTCTAACTATTTAATTCGCAGAAAATAAAATTGAAATTGAACTCCACGAGCATATTACGCGTCCATAGGGAACATTGGCTTTTATCAACGTGTTGCCATCGCATTAACGAAAGCTCAAATTAAAAAAATAAATTAACTATTATTGTAAATTAAACCCCAAAACGTAATTTTCAACACGTGTCTGCATGAAATTAAATAAATCTGAAATATTAAAAAAAAATTAATGCAAGAGAAAGTTTTCTATGATTTTTTGCAGTACCGTGAAATTTAGAAAATAGATGGCAGGAAATTCACGTTTTTAATAGTGCTAGGATGTCATTGGATTGATATCCATTAGAAAGATTCATAGACACATTGAACAGAGCATATGTAAGACAATTAACACGGCTTTTATGTCTCACGATTTGACAGAATCGTAAACTTAAAATTATATCGACGCGATTGAAATGAAATTAAATATAAGTAATATCCTTGTCAAAACAGCTGGTCCACAGAGGCGACTTGTTGATATGATGTCTGTTTAATCATTGTTTTAAAACTTAATCAAATCAAAACTGTAACTGCAATGGTGTGGCTGCTCTACAAAATTCTCTGCTATGCCGAACGTTTTACATCCGAACTTTGGCAGAGTTTGTACACACAAAATGAGATAAGTTCCAAATAAAAATAAAACTAATTTGGCGCAATCAGGCCAAAAAAAATGCCTTTTGGCCTGATTGTTTCAGCAAAAATCTCGAAATTTTAGAACCGCATTAGTTATAAAAGAGATACTTAGCCATTTCAAATTATTAATTTATAGTTAAAATTGGAGATAAATAATCAAAACCTTCTTTGAAATTCGTCTTGAACCGCCTTACATGTGACTTTGAACTTCCTTAGAATTTTGACTAGAATTTTAACCCTTTGCACTCGGAAAAGTCACTCGATGTAAAATATTCATTTAACACAAGGACTTGCTTATTGCTATAAAAAAATTTATTTATTACAGTTTTAAGTTGAATTTTACAGAAAAACCGTCTTCTTACCCTTCTTTAGGTTTTTTTTAAATCAAAATTAAAAAATAAATAAATAAAACGTCAAAATAATGCGCCGTCTTGAATGGTACCATCCTAGGACAAAGGGTTAAAATGAATTTCTACTAAAAACGGAGCAATTTGGAATTATATATGTACGAAATTGTCATCTCATTTACATCCCTAGTCATCTGATGGGATTTGAAATTACGAGGTCTGACCCAAAATAGTCTTTCATGTTGCCTTCAAAGCAGACAAAATAACTTAAATTAAACGTATTTTCCTTTTATGTCTTTTATATTCTTTCCAAGATTTGAAGTACGCGTTTTTGGTACGGATGTAAGTACTTAGTATAGTAGGTTAAGTGCTGTTAATACAAAATTTCTGAACATCTACAAACTGAAGCTTCATCACAAACTTATTAAATTCCTCCGAATACACGCGCCCAGTTTGAGTAAGTGCAAACAATTCTCCACCAGACTTTGCAGTTAATTAATGGCATTTTATGAATATCGTGCCTTCTATGTAAATCTTCAGGTCCGTTTTGCGGTCGTGTGCTAAGGTGTTGTAGATAGATAGCGGGAACGCACAGCCATTCCCACATTTCACGCGCTTTTAATTTCTCACAATCTACCGATAAAATGTCCGCACGAAATTTGCTGTACGCCGCAGTGCATAAATTAACAGGGGCGACCAGTTGCACGCGGATGGGTAGATAACACACGTAACTGACACCAGAGAGCAGGGCTTGAATTAGGAAACTGGAATACTAGCTCGAGGAATTGTAAATTTCTGTAAAGCTTCAGATATTTTTAAAAGAAGATAGACCCCTTCCTGAAAGTCCCCATCGCTCATTCGTCATTTTTTGAAAGAAAATAATCACCTCTCATTTCGAAACTTGAATCAATAAAATTAACAGTTTTTAGGATCTTAATATTTGGTTCAGATGTAATAAAAGATTTTTTTTCAATTTAATAAAATCTAAAAATTATTTAAAAATTAGATTTTTTAAACCTTATATGAAAAGAATTTTGAAACACATTTGCAATCTTTTACTTTATTAGATTTTCTTTTGATACAGATTCGGAAAAAAGGTACATTGATAGTTTTTAAAACGATATTTAGTTGAAAACTTTTTTTTAATGATCAATTATTATTATTACTGCATATAATCATCAGAAGTAGTTTCCCCAAAACATTCTCGCATTATCCCAAAACAACGGAATACTGGGATACATACTGGTTGCATGGCATTGGCGTTAAATAGTTACGAAATATTAACATTTGGCTAGAATTGAATACTTTTACTGAATCTCTCGTAACAACTTTGGAGGGGTTTTTGGCGATTAATACTATCCGACAATCAGATTTATGTTTGGGATGCGTTTTTCTCAACGGACTGAAAGCGTTAGTTCAACAGCTGTTGGAAAGTAAATGTGCATATAGAAGTGTTTGAAAGATGCATTTCGAAATAAAATTTTATTAGAATGCAGAACATGCCCATGGAGACAAAAAGCATTATAATATTGCAATAATATGTTATCTTCAAAATCAAAAGGTAAGGTTCAAAATTCACACTGAATGAGAAGAAGACATATAATATCCAATCAAGTAATATCGTGTTATTATAAAGATTTCACTTTATTTACACTAAAACATGGATAACACATCGGTTTACTAAATATTTGATTAATATTTCTATTTTTACAATTATCAAATTCACATTCATTCGAACAGCCAAACTTCTTAAAAACGGATTTTGTTCAAAATTTGATCTACAAATTGGTAAAAGTGAATTTTAGTGTGCTTCTTGATGCGCCAACAATGCCAAGTCACCAATAAAGATGGCGGACAAAATAAACGCGAGTTCTCAAATTGTACAAACTAAGTCTATGGCAAAGGATACCGACGTGCTCTGATTGGTTTAAGCCTTGGCATCTTTTTGGCAATGTTTTGCACTCATAATAGTGTAGTTTTCGCTTATTTGGCTCAAATCTTGTACCTTTCATTAGTTTTATGGAAAATACGAGTGAATATCAACACGATCTAATTTTTATTAATATCATTATTTTCTCTAAATATTACTAGTAATACTACTAATACTAATTAATAATAATAAATATTACTAATAATACTAGTAATACAAGTAACTAATGTTGTTTATTCACAGATGTATAAAAACTATATGAAAGTAATTACTCAACATATGATGCAGCAATTAAATAATTCTTATTTTTCTATGATTTTCGTGCCTTTATTAGATTATTTATGCAGTCATTGAAACTTGTTGCTGAACCTTTGTTACTTTCCCATCAACTACATATGGGGAGATGATTACTTAATACCCAAAACGTATAAATATGTAAGCATTAATGGAATATGCGATTTCGTAGCTAATTTTTTTAGTTATAGCATGCTAATATTAAGAAGAAACGCACAAAAAATATTTTTGATAAATTGTGATTTTTATATTTCCTGGATTTAGGTTTCAGGATTTGATCTTTTCTGCTGTATATGTGTTCCAGATTAATATTACATGTAAACCGTAAAAAATAGAGGGGGCAGGGGGATAAATTTACATATTTTATTTATTTTTATAAAAATGTATTTCAGTACGGCATCTTTTTGGCAAAACATTACCAAAAAGATGCCAAGGCTTAAACCAATCAGAGAACGTTGGTATCCTTTGCCATAGATTTAGTCTGTACAATTTGCGAACTCGTAAAATAAACAAATACTTCCGCGGAATAGTTACGGTTACCATTTCCCGCCATATAATTAGGACTTTTTACTGATAAATATTGGTTTTTTGTTTTTGTTTTTCCAAACTGAATTTTTTAACTTAAAAAAAACATCCTACGGCTTCGCTAGCAACGGGAGCAAGAACCTAGTAGATTCGTTAGCACATTGAACATAAGGACTGTGTGGATAGCAGAAACAGTGCATAACCAAAAGAAAAGAAAGAACGGAGAAAGAAGCAACCGGAACATTCTCCATACAAAATTTCAAACGAACATCATTTTCCCAGCTTCATCAACTCGTAAAAAAATATATTCCACTCACCCTTCATCCATTCTGCCGGTTCGATATCAAACTATTCTCCATACAAAATTTCAAACAAGCATCCTTTCCTAACTTCATCAACTCGTAAATATATATATATACATATTTCACTCATCCTTGATCCATTCTGCAGGTTCGAAATACCGTCTTCCATACCATTTACCCGACATCCATTCTTGCAGAATTGCCGACATAAAAAATTATAAAGGGAACCAACCATTAGAACACCAAAAGAATTACGAGAACTGCGAAGAATTCCATTGCAGCTGTCTTTTAAAGTGAGAATGCAGACGATTTCGTAAATTAAGAATTCAGACGATTTTTTTAAAGCACATACTGACAATTAAAATTTGCAAAAAAATAAATATTTTCTGTTTGTATTCGCATTACAAAAAAGAAAGAAAGAAAGAAAGAAGAAAATAATTTTTAATTATAAGCTTAACTTTATTTATTTAATAAACTTTTAATTATAATAAAGAACAAAATTAAAATCTTTAATCGATATTTTTTTAATATTTTTAATTTAACATTTTTTCATAATATAGTTGTAGTTCATGTACAACTCAACCTTTGCAAAAAATAGTAAACATTAGGGTTGCTAGAAGAGTGTTCTGATGGGTTGCCATATTGGCCACAAACTCGGGGGCACACTATTCTTCACTTCATCCCTACAAATTTGGTCGTGTACCAAATTTTCTTCATCTAGTTCAGAATTCTTTTCAATTATAGTGTTCACAAATAGAAAGACAGACATGATGCCAAAAATGTGTTTTTCGGATTCAGGAAAATACAAAACGTAGAGATTCCTCGAAATTTCGAGTGCGAATTTTTTGACGGTTACAGTACTCCCTCTTTTCTTCTTATACAAGGAAATATTTATGTACGATTTGCATTTGATATGATATAAATGCGAAACTATGCTTTATTAATTCAAGTTAAATGTTGTTCAAAACAGTTATTTTCATTTTTGCTTTTATACTGAGTCACACAAGAAAAAAAGATGAGAAAAATGTATGCACGTGATGTTTAGGATGCGATCTTTTCATCTCAGATTATAACTTCTCTCAATCAAAAATATAATTCAAAACGAAGTTAAATATTTTCGAATTTATTTTAGCATTGATGTCATTTTCGTACTTTCTATTCAAAGTACAGAGTATTTCTTTTCTTCTAAATAGGAGGAAAAAAAGTACAAAATAGTTAAGTATCATGTTTTTGCGATAGAATCATTTTAATATTCTGCGAATGAAATATAAATTCTAACTTGATTTGTATTTTATTCATTGGATTTTATCAATCTTCTATTTCATGAATACCTAAGCTAAACTACTTTACGGTAAAAAATATGGTCAAAGACACTAAAACTGATGATTCTGAAGATACTAGTAAGCCAAGAAATAAAGAAAAATCCGACGCAAAGTCAAAAGAAAAAGAAAGTATTACTGAGAACAAGAATTTAAATTCTCAGCCTGTTGCTGATGAAAAAGCCAAATCATCTGATGAACACACAGCTACAAGAAATAAAATAACTGATTCACGGCCTACTGCAGATGAGAAAATTAAACTGGAATCCGATACGGAATCACTTAAAGTCGACATTCTTTCAAGTGACGACAGTGTAGCGAAAAAAGTTTCCGAATCATTTCAAAATGAAGAAAATTCACATTATTACATCGACGATGTTGTTAACAAGTCTGGATATGGTAAATTCCAAAAATTACTTACTTTTCTTGCTGGCCTGGGATGGTTCGCTGACGCGTTTGAGATCGTCATTTTGTCATATCTTGGCGATTTTTTGGCTTGTGAATGGACAATTTACAGATGGGAAAACGCAACGCTCACTTCTATGGTATTTATGGGCATGATGGTGGGATCACCTAGCTTCGGTATGATCGCTGACATTTACGGCCGTAAGATATCTCTGGGCTTATCTGCACTATTTTTATTTTCATTCGGTGCTGGGAGTGCCATTTCACCGAATATTGAAACCTTGATAATAGTGAGGGGTCTCATGGGAATCTCTCTAGGAGGAGTTGCTCAAGGTGTGACACTTTGTTGCGAGTATTATCCAGCTGCTGATCGCGGAATCGCTGGTTTCTACCTCACTTACTACTGGGCAATAGGAACAATGTTCCTGATATTGGGTACATGGGGAATGATGAATACCGTGAACAATTGGAGGTGGTTGTTGTTCGGAGCCTCTCTTCCCGCCCTGACTGTCTTCCTTGCATACAAGTGGTACCCAGAAAGTGCCCGATACTACCTCGTGAGCCATCAACATGAAAAAGCAGTTAAACAGCTGGAGCAATTGGCACGCTTGAATAATATAGAAATGCCGAAAGGCGATTTAAAGCTTCCCGAGGAGGAAGCTAGGGGTAGAATATGGGATTTGTTTAAACCTGAGCTCCGAGTGTCGACTCTTCTGATGTGGTACTTGTGGTTTGCTATCGCCTTCACATATTATGCATTTGCTTTGATAGCTCCCATTATTATCAAGAATGGGAAGTTGCGAGTATCAAAGGAACAAGCTAGTAAAACGTTTAACTTCAATCACACTTCATCTTTTCTAGAGTCTAGAATACCTTGCCGAGAATTTACTCAGGTTGATTACATCGATCTGTTATGGACAAGTGCAGCTGAATTTCCTGGGCTGTTAGTTTTCACCTTTCTGATAAAATTCTTGAATCGCAAAACGCTTCTTTGCGGGTCCTGTCTCTTAACTACGTTAGCAACCTTTCTACTGCTGGTCGACACCAGCCACCGCATTGTTTCAAACTTGTTATTGTTTTTTGGAAGAGCAAATTTGATCGCATTATATCAACTGCTCTTCATCATGACGACAGAGGCATTTCCTACAACACTGAGAGCTATTGCTTTGGGATCTGGCTCTGGTTTATCAAATTTTGGTGGAGCTGTTGTTCCTTTCGCGGCTCAGTTTTTGGTGATATCCGAACCAGTTACCACTGTGTGTATAATAGGTTTTGTTATATTTTTAGCCGCTGTGTTTGCAGCTCTTTTACCACAAGAGACGAAAGATATCAACTTGAAGGAAACTTCTGAAGACTACACAAAACCTCAATGAAAGGCATTGGACAAACAGAAACTGTTTCTTTGTTTGCTATTTAAAAAAACGCTCACATCGAAGGAGATACTGAATTTTGTAAGAATCCTCATTGTATGTCATTGGAAAAGTGATTTTTATCTGAACAATCTACACATACAAACTATTTTCAATATGAAACATTCAACTAATTAAAAAATTACTATTTTCATAAGCTGAACCAAATCATGTCAAACTTTAGAACAAAATTGTATTTCATTTGGAAAACAATTATAATCGTTTAGAATTTCGCTTTGTGATAGATATCATCATAAAGTAACCTTATCATGCAAAGTCTTACTTTGATTTAAAGAACTTTTCCTGAATGTATTACAAGTATAATATATATATATATATATATATATATATATATATATATATATATATATATATATCACTATTGCTTGCTTCGGTGCATGACTATAAATGATTTATACATTTTTTTAAGATCAGAAATAGGTATTTTTGGAACTTATATACTTTAATGATTTTTAAATCGAATCCATTCACCGGCATACAAAGTTTGAAATTTAAGAGTATCAACCAAATAATTAAATCAACAGTCAACAGTAGGTAGAGCTGATTTTTATACCTTTGGGATAGTAAATTTTGGATCCTTAATCCTTATGAGCTGCTATCTTGTGGCAAATAGTTGAATTACTTCAAGCATTATTTACTAATTCTTTGTAGAAAATTGTTATTTCCCACTTAGGTCTTGTTTTTGCTTGTAGCTATGGAATAATTGCTTTTTGAGTAAAATTTTTGAAGAATTATATATTATTTAAACCTTGTAAGAATTGCTTGAGATTCTTTTCATTATATCTCATTTAGATGCAATTCAATTTTAACGGCGACCAAAAACGGCCGAGAAAAAGTTATGCCAAATTGTACAAATATATTCGAGTGCATAAAAGTCATAGCAAGCGGAAATATCAAATCATATACTTGCTATATAGTATGACGATTAAAATTGCCAATTTGGCGAAAATTTTTCTTGGCGCTTTTTGGTTACCGTTACAACCGACAAGTACCACGACCCCCGATAGTCTATCGGGGGTCGTGCAAGTACCCTCGTTTATATAAGTTTAATCTTCGTGCTCATGTTACTATAATATCCCAAGAAAATTCCAGTCAGCAATTTCAAATGTCAAATATAAATGGAATTTAAAGGCTTTTAAAAAGGATGATAAATAGAAATTCAAATATGTGTCACTAAAAATGTATTTTCTGAAAAAGGAAAGCTTTCTTTAGAAGAGTTTATAAGTAAAGTGGCAAAAATAAACTAGGGATAACTGACGTAAGGAGTTTCGTTTATACTGAGATTATCCTGGGCTTACTTGGCAACTTAATCCTCATCGCATGAAAATTAAGCCGGAAAATCACTTACTATGGAACTGGCAACAATATGATCCAGGTACAAGAAAGTGTCATCCAAAATACAGAGGCTTTGTACCATTTATATGCAATAATGATTTTTTATTTTCTTTTAACTAACCTAAATTCATAGCAAACATAACATGATTCCAAAATATGTTTCTCGGATTCATCGCGACTCAGAGAGGGGAAATGTGTCAAAATCTCGAGTTCGAATTTGTTTGACAACTATACTTTTCCTTTGGATAATTCGTATGAGAGAAGGTAAAAACGTCCAAAATCCAGGAAAAATTTGCCCGATAACTAAATTGATATCATTAAAAACTTTCTTTAGATTTTAAACTGTTGTAAAAACTGGTTTTTGCAATAATAATTTCGGTGAAGTTACTTTCAAAAAGCTTCAAAATTCCGTTTAATGTTTAATTAATTGAAATTTTAATTAAAATTTCTAAAAAGTCTTTCCGAGGTAGACATTTCTAACATCCTCCGAATTCGGTAGCTTCAAATTGAATAAGTGCCGAATTCGGTAGCTT
>JAPMOR010108372.1:187139-200549 GCA_026543865.1 Argiope aurantia | reverse complement strand
TGTGTGTGTGTGTGTGTGTGTGTGTGTGTGTGTGTGTGTGTGTGTGTTTCATGAATCTAGCATACAAAATCTCGTGAACAGCTGTTTTCAGCCTGTTGAGTCTTAGTTACGTCTGGGCGCTTTTCTTGCTTTGACCGATTTCGCTCTTTTAACTCTCCTTCATGGCCAATAACTGATGGGTGTGTATTACCGTACGGTATAAATGTCTCGGGAATTCATAAAATTCTAAGCACAACCTGCAGAAAGAATTGCCGTTTTGCAAATAAAATTATGTCAAACTAACCGTTTTCGTTTTTATTGTCCCTAACAAAAATAATGAATGTTGCCGCGCATTTTGATAGTTGGCGAAAGTTTCGTGATGCTTTAACATTTGCATCTATGGGAGTCGAAATCAAATCACCCCCTGGAAGTGGTTCCTATTGTTTGGTTATTCATGGACATATATCATGTGATCTTCCGGCGTCCTGACATAGGGGTAGCGCATCTGCCCCGGGTTCGAATCCCGGTTCGGGCATGGTTGTTCTTCATCTGTGTTCAATCTGTGAGGTGTGTGAATGTGCCCCCCTGTAAAAAGGGGTTGTGCAAGCGATTGTGTGTGCGTCATCTTCATATGAGCTAGAAGTCAGACTTCTGCCCTCGGGTGCTCAGGAGTCTCTACCCTCAGAAGCTACTGCACCCCCTTTCCGTGGTAACGCGGACAAGACATCATCATCATATCATTTGATCCCACCTCTTACTCTAAAGATAAAAACAAATCTGGAAAAGGTTAGCTATTTACATTTAGGAGGATGGCATCTTTCTCCATTACATTTGTAAACACTGATTATTATTATTATCCATATTATGATTCCACTGAAGCTAATAATTACCGCGTGAATAATAATAATAATCAGTGTTTACAAATGTAATGGAGAAAATCGATGCCATCCTCCTAAATATAAATCCATTCGCAGAGTCATATTTACAAATGCATCAGTTTAAACAGTGTAATCCAGCTGTAAGTGTAAAAAGGATAACTTTTAACTAAATATAACAGGCAACCAGCTGGTCTCTAAAGGTGGCTAGTAACTTAAAAATACAACGAGCCAGGGGAATAGATTATATCAATTGAGGACACTAACCTTCTAGGTGTTGTGGCGGTTTGCGATGTGCGAGGATAGAACCTGGGACCTTGTGGTTCGCAGCCGAGTAACATGACCACAATACAAAAGCAACTGCCAGCGTAGCGCACCTGTTAACTGGCTGATAAGCTTTCACCACAGTGTCTAATTTTAGATCCAACCGGTTATTAGAATGAAATCCGAATTCCAGATTCATGTTCCCTTGATTATGCGAACTAAACAAAACATCAAAACTGTTAGCATACGTCTAATTTCGACATCGTCAAATAGTAAACTATCTTCCGCGTGCGTGTGTGAACGCAATAAATTGAAAACTAGCTGGATGGATTTGAGTGTATAACATGAACTATTAAGTATAAGAATTTTGAAATTCTAGTACATTCAATCAGAGTATTTTGTGTCATTGTATATTAATTCTTTGCACTCGGATGCTGACTCTCAATCACCATTCAAGACGGTGTATCATTTTAAAATTTTGTTCATTTATTTTTGAATTTTAATTGTTAAAAATGCCTACAAAATGATAAGAATATATGGAAAATAATTCGTGAAAATATAAATTAAAACAATTATATATATATTTTAGAGCAATGAACAAGTCCTTGTCTTAAATGAAAAAATATGCATCGAATTACTTTTGTGCGTACAAAGGATTAATATTAGTTTAAATTATACAGTTTATGAGGTGATTTAAGAAAAACTCCTCATTCGATATTATACAGTTTCTTTTATAAGTTAAATTAATACAATGAGATTTTGAGTTCAAACGTAGAACAAATTATTTATTTGGAGTAGAAACCGTCTCCGTAGAAGTTAAACCATTGCTACGATTCGATACCTAAAAGCTCTTTACCCTCATTATTTCTGATTTCATAACATCTGACCTTTTATTCTCCCAGTTTCTCACTAATCATTCCCTGAACTTTGGCCATCAATTAACTCAAGAATAAACGAACTTTGCGAGGCGAAACATTCATTACTTACCGCAGTCAATGCCTCGCCAATCAAGTGAAACCTACCACCCTCCATTTCTTCCTGCAACCCTTGTGTCAACAGGTGAAAAACAATTTACGGTTTCCCTGGATCAACAACCGAATGGCGTTGTCCGCGCGATTTATTGGCGATATTCCCCATTTCCGTAGGAAGGGTAATTTATTAATCTATTGTGTGTCGCCAGTCCATTGGGAAGTTTACACCGGCTCTGCGCCTGCTAGGAAAACTTTTTCCTCGATCCATTCATTTATTTCCGCCGGTGTCCGTACATCGGCTGCCTTAATGTGACATTGCGCCAAGACGAATCGTGTCTCAAGACAGTTTGGCTCGTATATGACTATTTGTTGAGGAATCATGATGCTAAGGTTATAAACGGCGTAATTGCGGCTGGGCGCTGAGACTGGATATTTGAGGTTGCTTTTAAATGACCAAGAGACCCAGGATGGTAATTCCAGGTAAAACTAATATTAAAGTAGGGGATAAAGAAAACAACCACAAAAAGCAAAAGAAAAAAAAAGGAAGAGAAAACAGATTTATATTAAAAACGAATTGTTTTAAAAGCTAGTAAAAGTTCTAGATTTAAAGCTAGCATTTTCTAAATCAACAACTTATGTTTGGATTAAAATCACTTTTAAGTTTCTTTTCTACTTATATCTTTTAAAACAGAGAAAAAATGAGAACAAGGAATGAAAAATTATTAAAATTATATATAAAGTAATTAAACGAATATCCAGAATTTTATACTTCAGTAATTAATATACACTGTTCGAAACTTTAAAATCGAATTTTTTAATCGTTTTTTTTTTTCCGGTAACATCAATTTTTGTTCTAAATCTGGTAAGGGTGCTTTTAAAGAATATTTTGGCATGCTGGTTCCAGAATCTTAATTTTAGGAATTGCACAGTCAAAATCCAATCACGTTCAAACGCCTTTTACTTTCTCATATGCGAAAATCGGAGAATATATTGTAACCGTCAAAAAAATCAGAAAAACTCCCTAAATAAATTTTTAAAAAACCCCACGATTTTGAGAAATGGTTGTCTGTCTATTTGTGACAAAGATAACTCAAGAACGTTTTGAGCCAGATGAAGGAAATTTAACATACTCTCTTTACACCAAATTTTACGTTTTTTCAAATTTTGAACAAAATATATTCAAAGAAAGTCTGTCTGTCCGGCAGATCGAATATGAGTTAACACGATAACTACAGAGTGAAGAGAGCTAGTTAGATAAAATTAGATACATAGATTTAACAATTCTAGTGAAGACATTTATAACATTTTGATCCAACTTCAACAACGGGTAGACCGTCTTTCCGTTTGTGTTTTTAAAAAGATTAAAAAGAATTAAATATATCAAATTTGATATGGGATTTTGTGATTACAATTGCAGTTTTGTACCAAATTTTAGTTTCAACTTGTCTGAAAAAACACGTCGAAATCACAAATTTGGTTTTCAGATAAAATTAGCCGCATGCCAGGGATTAATCGCCAAAAAATTCGCCAAGGGTTCAATCTATATATTAGTAAAAATATTAAATTTTTAAAATTATTTAGTATTAAGTTTAACATTTCGTATACTAAGCGTCCTAAACCCATTCACCTTTATTAGAAAGCATGAAAGAAATGTGGCGGAAAAGAGATGTAGGAGCATTTAAACTGTGTATCTTTTCCTTTTTCTTTTAGCAAGCATCCTTCTTTTGGTGTGGTGCAAAAGTTCAAAAAGAGAGTGCTGATACATGTGTGACATTTAAAATTAAGAATTAAATCAGACCAGTCCTTGTATAATTTTAAATTGGGTGTTGTAGAATATATGTTACAATATGTAATATGTAAATGTTGTAAACGATTTTGTTATTACGTAATGTTAAATGATTTTTTTTTTTTCATTCTTGAATCGAAATTGTGTTTCAAGACAAAAATTTCTTTCAAATCTTACTAACATTCTTTTTTTAATAGCAGGAAATATTCTAAAGAAAACTTCTTACGAAATTTTTCTTCCTGCAGTCTACTTAAGAAATCATTAAAATCGAAAGTGAACAAGCATTCACGTGGATTTTTCATTCCAATAGTCATCATGCTAATCGAAAAGTTTCTTTTTTTTAATTCACTAAATTTCAAACTTGCTAATGATCTTCTTTAATTTACGAAACACCTACGGCATAGAATACTTTCCACCTAACAGAAAGGAAAATCTGGAACAAAAACAAAGTATTTCATTTTATGCAAGTTCCGCAGAGGATCTTTGGGGTGTTGCCAGAAATTTGCATCTTAAGTTAATGAAGTGATTATTCGTTTTCCCCTTCATTTTGATTCTCCTTTTTTTTTCCCCTATACCTTTTAAGAGTTTAATGAGCCCCCACCGACGGAGACGATTTTAAAAGGAATTTTTTTTATTTCTTTTATTATTTTCCTTTAAGCAGGGAAAGAAGTTCTTTGTCATAAATTATTTACTGGTTCTTTCCACAAGAAGAAATTTGTCGTTATTCAAGAAAGTAATTAAACCACGGCATCCCAAAATGAAAGTTTGTTTCTTGTTTCCTCTTTCAAAGGTAGTATTCTTCACCGAGAGATGAAATAGTTATAAAATAAAAGTGATAGTATGTAGAATTAGTTCTTTCGATATAATTAAGTTTTCTGATAATGTATTTAAAAAATGAAAAATTGAACTTACATAAGTCGAAAGCATTTACTTAAATTCATGGCCTCTCTATTTTTATTATTAAAATATTTAAAACAATTTTTCTTTTATAATTTATACCGAAAATTGTTGTCAAAACTTTTACTTGCTATTAAATAGATATTAACCTCTTCGTCGTCCGTAACGCTTCTAGCGCGTTCGAGTGAAACTTCTTCAGGGCGGCCGTAACGCGCTTCAAGCATTCTTCTACATTTTAAAACTTTTAAATGTTTAAATCACTTTGTAAATGTTTATTTGTCTCACTTTTTATTTTCATTTTTTCAAATGTGGCGAAAAACAGAAATTTTCGCTGATAGGACAGGACGGCGAAAGGGTTAATGTATTTAGATAGCTAAAGCTTTGTGAATTTTTCAACCAAATTTTAAACACCTAGTTATTAATTCGATATATTTTATTCTGCCAAAATTATTAGCGGGCAATCTGTAGGGTCCAGTATTTCATAAAATTTGAATAGAAATAAAATTAAATTCATTTTGAAATTTCAGAATTGACATTGGATAAATGTAAAACAAGAGATTTAATTCGTGTCTGCTTTATTTTAGCATTCTTCCAACAAAATATCTCTAGCGTGACTGTACAACGTAACATTTCTATCACCTTGTAGAATAAAGCACAAAAAAAGTCGCTATAACAATACATTTTTACGATGATAGTTGCAAGTAAAATTTTCAAAGATTTTGCCTTTTGGCAAATATTAAATTTTCCTTTCGGAATATTTTCCAAGAAGCAAATAAAATATTTCCAAAATCCTTTATTCAAATTATCTTCGTAATAAATCTAATTATGGCTGTGAAGTCAGCTTTCCAGCTTTAAAACATTTTGAAAGACTTGATGCTTTTCATGTTACGAAATTTTGAAAGCTTTTCCGTGCACTTAAAAGGCCAGCTTATAATTTTATCATAGGATAAAGTGAATGGAGAAATCTCGAGTTCCGCATTTAATGTACTTTTTAAATTCTTGTTTACCTTCATTCTGCTAAATCTCCATAAATAATTTAAAAAAATTTCGTGTTGTATGTGCGTGTGCTGCGTGCGTGTGTACGCTCAACAGACAAACCGTAGGGCTTAGAGCTATCGAATTCAACACTTACTCTGAATTACACTTACTTAAATATACTTACAAATTAAACTTACTTAAATATGCTTTTGAAGTGGAAATGGACTTTTCTAAGAGACTCTTTTAAATTTTAATTGACTGAAAATCAAACATGATTTTGACGTTTTCCACTAAAAATTCCGACAATACGTTTCACAAAAAATAGTATTTAAAACAATTTAAATTTCAAAAAATATACATATATATATTTTAATGGTACCTGTTTAATTATCGTATAACTTTTATTCTAATTTTGGCAATGTTTTAAAAATAATCTTTTTACATAATTTGTAGCAGCGTTTCTCTTTGTAACAATTAAATCCAAAATACTTCCATATTTTTCCCAAAATTTATTTCATCGATAATTGTTTTTTTAATTTTATTTTAAGTTTTAATTAATTAATTTTTCTTTTTTGTATACGAAGTGTGCAAAGAGAAAGTAATGTAATTATCGGAAAATTCTAAGTCAATATTTTGACGAATCTCGAACGTTTTAGATCTTTCTGAGTTCGGAGAATCGATTTTTGGAATTATTTTTGACTGTTTGGGAAAGCGATAACTCAAAAATGCTCTGCACTGCGAGGATAAAATTTGACTCATTGTCTTTACATAAAAATTTGTAGAATTTTGTCACACTTTGAGCGAAAACCATTCAGAGGAAGTTTGTCTGCTCAGCTGTTCGAGTAAAGTGAATATAATTATAAAACGAAAAGAACTAGAAGGATAAAATTTACTTCAAATTTGTGGATTTCTATCAAATTTTGAACGAAATCGATTCAGAAGAATTTTGTCTGTCCAGTTGTCCGAATGTAAGTTATCACTATAAAACGAAGAGAATTAGGTAAATAATATTTGATCCACAAATTTAACATTTAAAATGTAGATATGAACAAATTTGAAATCAAATCCATCTAGGGACTCAGTGTCTGTCGGTCTGTTCTTTTGTACGAACGTAAATACGATAACTCAAAAACGCAACGACTTAAATATTTGGTATGTGATTTTATGACTACAGTTATAGTTTTATGTCAAATTCTAGTTTTAATCGGTTGAGGAAAAACGCCATCCAAAATACATATTCAGCTTTCTGTTATTCTTGTAATAATTGCATCACGCCAATTAATCGCTAAAAATGGTTAATAGGGTCTTTCGTAACTGCTGTTCGCCAATGGCATGCGGTTAATGATATTCACATTTATTATAGAATAAATATGCGAGTAAGTTTCGGTGACAACACTCCTGCTGATTTCTATTGTTAAAAATCAAGGAATGAAGATTCTGTTTATATTTTCATATTTGACCATCACATGTCTTCTGATATTTATCTCAATATTTTATTCATTTTTGCATGAAATCTCAATAATATTTTCTATGATATTAAGCATATTGAGAAAAAGTATAGTTAAATATATTTTGCTAAATGATATTTCTTGCTATTCCTTAATTTTTTAGTGGCATGTTTTCAGTAAAATCTCACAATGCATCTAAATTTTCCAATACCAGTTTGATGGTAAAATAAGCAGCCAGTTAGAAATAAAAAATGTGAAATTGCAGCACTGCGGAAGAAAATGTGAGAACGTTAAGATGAACGTTCGAATTTTTAGTTTCCATACCCAAATACTAAGTTTTCTATTAAATATTTCGAATCAGACAATTTTCTTAAAATATCCTTGATTATTCTGCTATTATTATTAAAATGGATAAACTAAGAGTCTTAACCGCAAATGTTGTCCTTCTCGAATGCCAGAGAGACAATAAATATCAAAAAGCTTCAGTGAAGGAAATACAAATTTGTTAATAGCGTTGATGAAAAACAGCTTTTTGGAACAAAACTTTGAGACAAAATTTCTTGATGACGAAAGTGAGCTTGAGCTAAAGATTTGTTCTATGAGTTCAATACTTCAAATAATGCACGAGAATTTGTTCAGTTTCATTTTCTTAGTTATTAAAAAGACACTCAGAGTTGTTATAAAGTCAAAATTTATTCAGTAGAACTGGATGATGATTATCTGGATACATTTTTCTGGGTCTAGGATTTATTACACTGTGTTATGAAATAATTAAAAGAGATATTTGCAAATATTTGTTTATGCTATTTAATGCCCTTTACAGTAAGTGAAGTGCTTGTCACTTATGCGCTGATATTCACATTGAACAAAAAGTATTCTAAAGAAGTTTAGTCAATGCATTATTATTTATTGCCCTATTTTCGTTCATATCTAATATTGCAATATTTTGTTTAAACACTGTTTCTTATCACGCTTTTTTTTTGTCACTCCATACAAAAAAAAAGAAAAGATACTTGTTCGCGAGCAAACTATTATGGCTATAATTAAAAATAAATTTTCATCAAAATTGGTGAAGCAAGAGGAAAAAGATTAAAAGCACGATCGATTCGAACCTCTTATCTGAAACATCCTGGTGTGATGATGAGTTAAGTTTGATTTATCTGCCTTATTATTTTTAGAACTCGCTTCTTAACTATTGAAATTATAAAGTGTACATAAAAATGTAATGAATATCGTAAATTAAACTGTATCGAAAGCAATGAAAAGTATTGCTATAAAATATGTTTAAAAATATTATTAATGCGAGTAGTTTATTAAAATTTGAGAAAAATTGCACGAAAATATCAAAATAACATTACTGAAAAGCAAGTTTATGTAATTTTAAAGAATAATTTTGTAATTTAAATATGGTTCGGATACTTATGCAATAATATATTCCGAAACTGTGGAAGGAAAACTACAAAATATTGATTAATTTTAATTAAAAATATCATTAAAGTTTTGGATACATCTTACTTAATGAACATTTATTACTCAAGAAGTAGCTAAGTGCCATATTTGGTAACTAAATCCAATAATCTATAGAGATTTTTCAATGATTTTTATGTCTTGCATATTGGTTTTTCATGTCTTACAAAAAGTATCCAATTTATAAAGATTAGGATGCTGAAAACTCGCATTGCTGAATAAATGACTTTTAAATGTTGGTGTGGCGAAAGAGTCATTATCTTGGGGAGCCATTGGTTAAAATTATCCATAAGATGCTTATCACTGATTGAAACTTGGTTTCGATACCAGAAAATCGCCAATCGTTTCTACCCAACGTGGAATACACTGCATTTCTGTCTGTCACAGGGTCAAACATTCTCTAACAGATGGGACGAGGAAGTTTGAATGCCTCTTCAGGTTCTGTCCTTGTCTTCTGACCGCATTTCAATATGATAGGGATGTCTTTGTTTAGCTTAAAAATAAGATATTGTTCTAACTGAATTAAATCATTTGTAAACATTGGTTTATGGCAGGCAATGCATATCTTATTATTTTGAAATGTTAATGTATATTAACATGTATGCTTTAGTTTTGAACTAATGTTATTTGTATTATGTTATATATTCTGCTTTATGTTATTGTGTATTTTTGCCACTAGCTTTTATATTTGTTACACTCCTTTAGGCTGCATAAAATTGGTAATGTTGAAATGAATATAAATGTATACCATTTTTATTTACAACGATTTTTTTTTCGTTCTTTTTGTAGCATGTAACTGCAACCGCCACGCTCGTCGCTGCCGTTTCAACATGGAATTGTACAAGCTCTCCGGTCGTACAAGCGGAGGAGTGTGTCTCAAGTGTCGCCATAACACTGCCGGCCGCCACTGCCACTATTGCAAGGAAGGATACTACAGAGACAACACCAAGCCCATAACCGATCGGAAGGCTTGTAAAGGTGAGTAGCTTTCATAATGTTGCGCACTGCTGAAATGCCCGACTTCGCCTTTTGTCTCAGAAGCAATGCTCATTTGAGAACTAGCTATAATTTCTGTTAAGTAGCGTTCACACGAGACCAACTGCAATGGGACAATGCAAAAAGTTGTCCTGATAAGACAGCCATTTGCCATTGTTCCATTGGGATCGCACGATGTTCCTGAGGTAAGCGTGACTTCCCACTTCGCGCAATAGTTGGCCTCGTGTGAATGATGCTTTACTGATGGAGCACTGTACTAGAATGAAGACCGCTCATTTGAGAATTTTTCTTAGAAAGTGAGTCCTACTCGTAGTATGCATGTCGAGTTTTTAAAAGGTCCGGGAGTTATGTCTACGGGATTTCGATGAAACGTATGCATTGAGGAATAAAAACATAACATAAAAAATTGCGAATTATTTATTGATAAATGTTTACAGTTAAAGCAGATAAGATTAACAAGAAAAACTGCTGAAGAAGTATTACAACCGTTTGCACAAACGCTCAAAGAACTTGGTTATGCGAGCGGCCACATCCAGGTCATTTGTATCTCATTGCGAATACTATTTCGAAGCGTCCTAATGAAACGCATTCAGTAATCAAATGTTTATCCTCGATACTATTCTGCTGATCAAAACGCATAGGTATGCGCAGTCGACACAATTTCAGTATACTGTGTGCCCTCGGTTTGAGGTGGAACACATTACAAATAAAACAGTCAGGCACTATAGTCCAATCCTACATGTGTGTTACCGGCAATGTATGAAACACTGGCATTCTATAAAATATCTAGGCAATTTTTAGAAATGCAGGCGTTTTTAACCAAAATGAGAGTTATCATACACTCTCACTAGCATTGCATATAATATTTAGACATTCTATAGAATGACAAGGGCCATTTAGGCAAAATTGGAGAAAAGGTCATGATGAAACTATTATTTAAACAGTTTGTTCATTTAGAAATAAAGTATGATCAAACTATCATTTGAATCCTCTTTACTGTCATGGCCACAGAAGATATTTTTGATGAAAATTTGTGCATACATGGATATCGCTGGTTTCCTTCTAACATGCACAAAAGGTAGCAGAAATGGGAATGTCTTTGTTAAGCATCTCCTCATCATGTTGCCCATCATCAAATATATTCCCGACCATGTTATATAAAATAAGATCACTTTCTTGCTGAGATTTCATACTTGGCCAGTTCGTCATTTGACATTCTATAAAATTCCTAGAAAATTAGTTGTTTCATGCATTACTGGACAGGTTCTGACATTCTATAAAATGCCTAGTATCCTATAGAATACCGAATTTTATATATTCACAGCAACATGTACAAATTAAAAGTGGCTTACAATATGAGATAGACGTAGTTCAACATTTGCGACCTTTATTTTTCATTTCAATTCAATTTGGTTATCTGTACAACTATATCTGCTTTCCTGATCTTACTTTCTTCAACCGGCGATGAATTTCGGCCGGGGAGATTTTCTATAAAAATAAAAACCTTAATTTATTTATATTAAGGTGCGTTTTACAGCATCACTAGAGTTATTTTCTGACGGGCCCTGTCATTTTGAACCGGGTTCAGACATACGATATCTGAGCTGGCACCACCCTCTTCAAACTTCCACATCATGTTTAACCCTGATGGATTTAATGTGCATCAAACCCACTTACACAACAGCTCTTCGGTGTAATCGGGTCTCTAACTGAAACTTCCGGTTCAGTAGCCGAGACCTTATAACCAGGTCACTATGGCCACTAAAACCTTGTTATACTTCGCAATTCGATCGCCGATCGTATATCCGTCAACACATCCCTCTTCAAATAGAGATTTCGAATCAGTGTGCGCAATAAGTTCCATTTACTTCTGATCATCAATTCTATTTAAACACAGAATTTAATTCGTACGTGAAATGTGTGCGCTTGTGGGAAATCTTGTTACTTTTCGAACAGCCTACGTATGCTAAGGAAATTCGAACTTCAAATCCAAAATTTCCTTACATGATTTTAGAGCTGATTGATGTATCTTGAAGGTCATTTTTTTTTCGGTTTTTTCAAGGTAATTATCCTTGTAATTACAGCGCTCAATTTTAAACAAGCTTACATCTACTTATCAATAATGCTTCAGACGTTCTCTAGTTAAGCAACTCCTCAGTCGTCTGATCATCCTCCCTATCAAACTAATGATGCTGGACAAAGTTTTATTTAAAGAACTACACCACACGAAAGTCGTTACCGGTTCAATCCAACCATGAATCACGCTACATGAACCTTAACATAAACCTACCGTCTCATCATCTTGATAAATCCCGTTTTTATGTTCCCTGATTGTAAGAGAGCTAACTCTATCAGGTTGTTGGGGGATTTGGATTAGAACTTGCGTTCGGGAGTTTGAAACTTGTTTCGTTAGCTGGAAACCTTCCTAATTGGATGGAAGCTTGCTTCAATCAGTGATCAGACCTCAATCAACTTTTTGGTAGCTTTGGACAACTTTTCTTGCCTTAATGATCCGTGACTCTGTAGTTCATGGCTGCATGAAATTAAAATTCTCCTTCTAGGAATCAACAAAACTATTGCAACAACTTATGAGACGCCACAATACACCTTCCATACAGAACACATTACAAATTCACTAAGCATATTTCTTCCATATGAGAAAATTTGATTTTCGACACTATTTCTGGTGGCGTCTTTATCTTTTCGTATAATCAAAACGAAAATATCTTTCACTTAGAGCTACTAAATTTGGCACTTGTACATCTTTAGGGATCGAAAATATGCACCAAGGAACAATTTTTTTCAAATTTTAATTATAATTTTAGTTAATTAAAAACTGAACTGAATGCTAGCATTTTCCTGCGATAATTTCTGAAAATATTTCAGCACAAAAATAAATTTGGCACTGTTTCAAAATTTAAAAATTTGTAATTTTAATGATATGAATTTAATAATTGTGCACATTTTTACAGAATTTTGGCAATTTTTAAATATATATTTATTTGCTTTATTTCAAGCAATAGATAACATAGTAGCCCTGAAATTCAAACCGTTTTCATTGTTTCATCAAATAATACTGATATTTTTTTTGAAAAAAAAAAAGAAAGATTCTGTTTAATATCTGTGAAATTTACTCGATAAATAAATATCGACGGTTAAGTTACGATAATGTGAAAATTAGTAAATAGATGAACTGGATATTTGTGTTTCTAAAAGCGCTGTGATGTTATGGGACAGCCTCTGTTAGAACGGTTCGCGTGCACGATAAACAAAACTTAATTACAGTGATTAAAATGTGTGTGTGTGTGTGTGTGTGTGCGCGCGCGCGCGTGCGTATGTGTGTGCGTGCGTATGTGTGTGTGCGTGCGTGTGTGTGTGCGTGTGTGTGTCACGAGTCTTTCATACAAAATCTCATGAACAGCTCTTTTCAGCATGTTGAGTCTTCGTCACGTTAGGGTTTATATAAAGCCACACTTTTCTTGTGTCTGATTTCGTTCTTTCAACTCTCCGTTAGAGGCGATAACTAATGGATGTAAATTATTGTAAGGTATAAATATTTTGACAGTTTATAAAATTATAAGCACAATCTTTCAGAAAGTAGTGCCGTTTTGCAATTAAAATTATCTCAAACTAAACGTTCTCTTTTTTATTGCCGCTAACCAAGGTGGCGAGAGTTGGGGAACATTTAGATCCCTACATTATACAAACTAAATAATATTGTTTAAACTAATATATATATATATATATAT
>JAPMOR010108372.1:106058-179980 GCA_026543865.1 Argiope aurantia | reverse complement strand
CCGAAAATTCGATAGAAATCTGCAAATTTGGTGGGGGGAGGGAAGCTAAAATTTCATAATTGTAGCTTGTTGCATTTTTTCAGTTATTTTTTTTTTCACAAATAAACGGGCTTTATCCCCCCTCCTTATATTTTCCCCTTCAAGCTCTAAAACACGAAAAAGCATCAAAATTTCGAAATCGAATTTTTTAATGATCACAATATTATTCTTTGTATAGTTTATAAAAGAAAGTACAAATATACCTGCAAAGTCTACCTCTTTTTACTTTTCCCAAGTGAAATAAAAAATCGGGATTTTTATTTCACTTGGGAATTATATATAATATAATAACTTGGAAATTATATATAATATAATTTCTGAAGAGGTTATATTATATATAATGCTAACACATTGCTTACTGCTGAATGGCAACTGTGAAATGTAATCAAATTAATCAAATATTATATGAACGTTTCAGAATACTTCAATGATTTTACAGTTGAGCTTGATTCCATGTTTCGCCAATTAATGGAGCTGCAAAGTATCATTAGAAATGTTTTGGAGAAATGCGGTATTCCGTTAAATCAAAGGAAACAAGATGCAGAAGAAGTAGTCATTAAATAAAAAGTTTAACTAGATCTAAAATAGGCTGAATTTTCGACATATGTAAAATTGCTATAATTTAACTATTCCATAATAATCGTCTAAAAATTCAGACATCTGGTCGAAAAAGCTGGCCGCCAAAGATGGGTAGCGGGAAATAATTGATTATCTAATGAAAAAAATAAAGATAAATAAATTGAAAAAACAATATCACTTTTTTTTGCAAGTCATGCATATATAATGCTTAAAGAACCATCATTTCCGAAATATTTACAGCTGCATGAGTTTGCAGCTAAATGTTAAAAAGAAATAAAAATGAACGCATTTTTCTGACTGCCGGATCTTGAACTGAATCAGATACGATCATTTTTCTACAGAAGAAAAAGGTCTTTGATAACACCCATTCATGGAACAATCCCAGTATTTAATACTTTTTATTCTCAAATAATAATAAAAAAAAGGCAACTATTCCGTTTACTGCAAAGAATTTCCTGTCTTTTCATAAAGACTTACTTAATAATAGAAATCTTCACATTCGCAACAAGTCGTCTAAGATCATGAAAGAGAAGGCCCTCGCCCGAAACAATGCGGCCAGAACAAACACAACAGTATGGGAATCTGAGACCCATGTGTCCTCAATTCGTCCGCAAACATCTTCCATCAGGCAATCCCCATCCCCATACGGTGCCGGCGCTAAGCTCCCTTTTTTATGGATTAGCACACCCGAGCAATCGTAGGGGGATTTATGGACCCGTTCTCAATGGATCGCTGTCGAATATCAGGACTCAGATGTCTTTGTTGCGAATAAAAAGTAGGGACTGTTGCGTTCATTAATAGTTGTTTTGAGAAATTAATAATATGAGAAGCGTATGATTCATAGCCGAACTGAATTCGGGATAAATTTATTTATTTGAGAGCGTTTAATACATAAAAAATTTAGCTACAGTGCTCAATAATAAAGAAAAACGCAAATAAACATTGATACATTAAATAAACACAAAGAAAGCGTGTAGAATAATAAAAAAAATGAATCACAAAATAAACTATCAAAAATGTTTGCATTTCAAAGAGAAAGATAAACATCATAAAACAACAAGCCGATCAATTAAATTTAAAAGATGAAAACAATTAATCGCAAAAGCAATAAAGGACCTGTAGGAAGCATCATGATCTTTAGACTATTTATTGAAGAATTTACAAGATTTCTATCAGAAATCTATCAATGCAATTAATTTAATAAAACATACCGTGAAAGCCTTTTGCTTCTCAAAGTTCTAACCGGCATAACGTAACGATTATTGTGAGAACTTCAGAACAATCAATGCTGTAATTAATAATAATTTCATTGACAAATATAATGCATTAAATATCCTTACGATATTGCAAATTTTACGTAGAAAGATAATATATGCAGAAAAATATGTCATTACGAAGGTCAATCAAAAAGGTAGTTGCGCTGTTAGACTAAACAGGTTCGAAATTTCACAATAATTTTATTTATATTCTAAAGTTTCATGTACAATCTAACTTTCGCTTTACTTAATAATAGCTTTACTTAAACATTTTTAAAAACGTGCCATAAATTTTCAGTTCCTTTTGCAAAAAAAATCCCATCCACATTGATTCAAGCGAGCAGCGATCTCAGAATTTGATTCAGTTATAGGTAGTTTCCGTCACACTCAGTGTTCATAAATACATACTATATGTCCACTCTCAAGCAAGTAGTACACCTCGCAGAAGTTTGACGTGACATTATATTTGTATACAACTGCCGTCAATTTCAAAGCAGCTGCACATTTTTACACAGAAAAATGAATCATTCGAATGAATCGTTTTTTTACGTGATTCCAAACATTTCAATTTGGACAGCATTTGAGCTGTTGAAACATGTTTACAACTGAATATCAGATAAATTTAACTCGCAGCTGAAAAAGATGTTTTCCCAGAGAACGCCTTGGATAGTATTCGGGTATAGTTAAGAAATATTAACATTTGGTGTGAATTTTGCATCTTTATTAAAACTATCGAGTGATCTTTGGCGAATATTTTGGGAATTCATCCCTGGTATGCGGTCCAAAAATCGAATAACGCGTTTTTCTCAATAAATTGAAATAAATATTTGACACAGAACTAGAGTGGCAGTAACAAAATCGATTACCAAATACGGTACATCGTGCTTTTGGGTCATCGCTTTTACATGCTTCTGAAAGTACAGAACAACAGATGTCCGACCACTACTTGGATTTCGCTCGAAATTTCATAGATGTCTGCGCTATATATGTTAAATCTGTGCACCGAAGGGTATTTGACTTGCTCTTTTGGTTTTGTAGTTATTCTGTTATTTATTTTCAAACATTCTAAGAGACCGATTTCCTTTGAATGGAATTTTCTCAATATGTGACAGAAATCTATAAATTTGGTGTAAAGACCGCATGCAAAATTGCATCTGTGAAGTAGAAAGCATTTTTGAATTAGCTTTGCCACAGATGGGCAGACGGACATAATACCGAAAATGTATTTTTCGAACTCAGGGAGGCCTGAAATGAGGATACACTTAAAAATATGGAATTCCAATTTTTTTACTGTTACAATATTTTCTCTACACTTCGTATGCGAAGAAGTAAAAAGCCTCATTGAGCGCTCAAGATTCTGTTGTCGATATCAAACTACAGTCTGCGTAGTGAAATGAATTTTGGAAAGTTCCAAATTAAATGAATATTTAGAGACATTGCAATATATGAAAACAATCTTCGCTTTAATTTTTGAGAATTTAGAAAATGAGAATTAGGTAAAAGGCAAAAGGCACTTTTTCCTTTATTATAAACAACTCATTCTTCAATTTTTCACCCCCTGATATTGGCACTTTTCCATCCTGCCTTATCCTAATTCTATCACTGATGACTGTGCATTCGGATAAGTCACTATTACAAGTTATCATGCACTATAATTTCAAAGTAAGTAAATTTTTCCCCCTTTTCCATATTTAAGGAAGCTTTAAAATTCAACAAAATATAAGAGATTTGTTTCTTTATATATTGGTGAAGCTTGGAATATTTTCGATGTATTTACTTTGTATAAAAGAAAATAGAAAAATTTATTAACAACGAAAAATAAAGAATTTGTTTTCTATAATAATAATAATAGATAACAATTTGAATATCAATTGATGAAAATTATAATAACTCACGGGCAAGCAAAAGCTTTATTTTAAGAAGTTTCTAGAAATAAATATAAGTTTATAAGTAGAGAAAAAAAAAGTTGTCCTGTCTTTTTTTTAAAGCTATTATAAGTGAAAAAGAAAGTTTTCTGTTAAAAACATTATGTATTTTCAATCTAAATCACAAAAATAAATGATAAACTAAAAATTAAAAAAAAACTAAATCGAAAACCAATTAAAAAGAGGCTGAATGTAACTTTTCATAATATGACTGAAAACATGTTCAATTTCGCTATGATTTTCCATCTTGTCATTTTCTTCAGCACCCAAGTTCTGCTTATGTTTGGTTTTTACGAGATGTAGTAACAGTGATTGCTAAATAAGTTGTTTCCAACTGCCAGTAATAGAATGAGTGTATTTCCCGCAACAGCTTTTCAACAGAAAAGCAACGCTAAGGCATTAACTTATTCTGAGAAATTTCACCACGATACTTCACTTTACTTTGATGAAATAACTTTTCGGAACTCACTATGCTTAAACCTTTATTCAGATCTTCTAGTTTTATGCGGCTTTACAGTCACAAATAATTTTATTTCTAAAAATTTTTTTCTTGTTTCTAATTCTACATTGTGCTATTTTTAAAAAATAAAAGAAAGGTGAATTCTTGCTGATTTTTTTCAATTGAAGTAACAATTTGAAAGGAACAATCTCCAACAAATCAATATGCATAAAACATGAGCTGACTTAAGAAAGCCCATTGTTGTAAAAAAAGGGGCGGAATGAAAATCACTTGTTAAAAAGTTTAAAAATAATAAAAGTTAGAATATTTTTTTTCCGAGTTTTACTATTCGTTTCTTTCTTCAGCAGTTGAATCAATTATATAACTACACGCATTCCACAACTGTGACGTCTAAAATTACTAGGTTAGATCTCGGAACATAAATCTTAAATATGCTTACTTTATTTCAAGTAATTTCGGGTAAAGGAAAAGATCGTGAAATAGTAAAGTAAAATTGACTTTACCCAGCTTTTTTACTAACTTTTTTAATGAAAAGATTGATTAAATTGAATTTTTAAAAACTAACTGCTGAAAAAAATCAACCTTCCCATATTTTGCTATATATATATGGAATATAGTTGATAATTTACTATGTAATATAGTGAATAATGTAATATAGTGAATTTCGGTCAGATGACGAGGACGACACCTGAGCTGGCACCCACTCTCCAAACTTTCGAACCTCACCCGTGGGAGGGCGTTTGGCCCCGTCCGCTTTAGCGTGCACCAGGACAGCTTACACGACGGTTCTTCGGTGGAATCGGGTCTCGAACCTGAAGCCCTCCGATTTCGAAGTCGTGACCTTATCACCAGCCACCGCGGCCTCCACTTTTTTAATTATGGAATGCCATTAACATTATATATTTTCCGATCGAGTCCGATAATATTTTTTCTTCTAATAAGTAAATTTATTCAAACTTGAAACATGTTTCTTTTTCATGTTGAATACATTTAATTATCATAATGATTAATAATTTGTTTTCCAATGTAATATATTTTGCTCAGTTAATTTTTAAAAATCAAAGTGAATATGATCCAAACTGATATAAAAATGATCACTACCCATATTTTCTCTTAACATTTTCTTCTTTTTTAACTCATGAATTGCATATTTAATCCTGGCATGCCTTAAACCTATACCACCTCTGAGAGAAGTATTCAACTCAGAAACTGAAAATCAACACTCACCACCTACTCTCGATAGCCCCCCCCCCCCCGCCCCTCCCAAATCTCCATTCACAATCCCCTGGAATGAAAAAGCCGACACTTTTCTCAGCAAACAAAACCCAGGTTCCATATCCGGGATAACAGAACGCGCATTGTTGGTCGAGAGCATCCGTCTCTTTAATCCGGACCCGACCGGACATTGGAATGCCCAGCACGTGCTCCGGGGAAGAGGGGGGAGGGGATGAGGGGATACTTCTCTCAACAACACCTCGGACAGAGTTGCTGGACGTGGCCTTTGATTAGGCCTCTCCCGTTGTCATTCTTCGGATCGGGAGTTCTCGCGGACAAAAGCCCTGGACGAAGTATTGACGAACATACCGGGGATGGACGGAATTCTTTCTTGCTCCCGAAGTGCGGATGTGGAGGGTTTCTCAAGGATGCTATCAACTGTTGATTGACCCTTTGCCAAGCTCCCAGAGGCGAAACATGATATCCAAGGTGGTTCCAGTGACACATACAGCGACGGTACTAATTGTCGGTCTATTGAGTGACACATTGTATTCGTATCCAGGGATTTACTCGTTGTCTTGCAATGTTATTTGATTTGCCCTTTACCTTGCCATTCGTATTGCACAAACAATTACTTCATTATTTGTTTTTGACGTTTCGATGAATTGCAGATATGGTATAAGAATACGTTTTTAATTCATAAAAAGAAATGCTTGTTTGTAGTGGTCTCCTACAGTCGTGAAATTAGGAACACGTGAAGTCATAAATGGCTTACACTTAAAATAGCTCGACGTTAAAATTTTAAAATGTTATGGCATAATTTTTTTAGTATATCCTTTTTTTTTTTCCCTTCTTCTTCTTCTTCTTCTTTTTTTTTTTTTGTAATGTCTTCGAAAAAAAAGAAAAGAAAAAGATATCTAAATAAATAGATATCTCTATAAATAGATATATCTAAAAATCACACGATAAATTTAGTACAAATGCTGAATTCGCACTAGGAATCAAAATTTCATTATTGTTATTCGTCAGTGCCCTGCAAGGCATTCGCGACCTCGACCGAGGTCCACATATGCATTTGTCTCTGAACAGTCAAACCGTTTGACCTAGAGCTGCCAAATTTGATTACCATATTTTTTAAAAATTTAATTAGATTCTTTTATTAATTAAGTATTAAACTGAATGTTGACATTTTCCTGCGATAACTTCTTAAAATATTTCTGCTCAAAAATGAATTTTCCAAAATTTTAAAAATCCGTCATTTTAATGATACCAATTCAATCGTTGCGCACATTTTTACTGGATTTTGGCAGTTTTTAAATATAATATTTCTTTGCTTCATTTCGAGCAATAGATGACATTGAAAGCCTTGAAATTCAAACCGTTTTCAGTGTTTCCTCCAATAATATTGTGATATTTTCCCCCGTTTTCGAAAGCTAAAAAAAAAAAGAAAAGAAAAGAAAAGACTCTTTCTAACATTTGTAAAATTTATTCGAGAAATAAAACGGTGAAGTTACAATATCGCGAAATTTAGTAGATAAATATCTAAATTATGAGGATCCAATTGCTTTGAACTGGATTACCATAATATTTTTTTTATAATTTTCAACCTTGCAGTGAGATTCAAAGTATCTGTTTGCTTGGATTGGTAGATGCGATATGTCCAAAGAATCACGTGATATCACTCCAATGCATTTGTAATCTGAATAAAAAAATATTTAAAAAAATGCAAAATCAGTCAGTAGTGTAGGGGCCTCAGAAACATGAGACGTTGTGCGCTCGGCATCGTCCGCAACCCCACGTCACTGGTTACAAGACACAAGACAGATGTAACTACAAGTGTCACCTAACGCATGGATCTACAATTTTTAGCATATAGCTAACGTATTAGACGCTCTTTTCTTTTTACTTGGCCATTAATTGAAGAAACGCCTTATCATTCTGCTTTTTTTTATTATCTCGTATACAAAATACAGAGAAAGTGCTGTAATCGTCAAAAAATTCGAACTTCCTAAATCTGAAAAACACAACTCTAGATTTAGTACGAACGAAGTATTTTGTATGCGAAATGTACAAGCAGAAAGCATTGCAATCATCGGAAAATTCTAAGTAAATATTTTGAAGAATATCCTCGTTTTAGACGCCCCTGAGTTCGAAAAACACATTTTTTGGGATTATGTCTGTCTGTCTGTGACAAAAATAGTTCAAAAACGCTTTGAGCTGAACGGATAAAATTTCGTATTGGTCTTTAAATCAAATTTATAGATTTATGTTAAATTTTGAACAAAATCTGTTCAGAGGAAATCTATCTGTCCGGCTGTTCGAATATAAATAAACTCGATATCTACAAAAATGAAAAGAATAAAAGAAGTGGATAAAATTCTGTACACAGAATTGGCATTTATAGTGCAGCCACCTTCGAATTTTGAGCCAAATCCAACGGTGCTGTTGGGGGGGGGGGGGCCGTCTTGTAATTTCAGAAGTCTTGTATCAAATTTGGTATGTGATTTTGTAACTGAAATTATAGTTCTCTGCCCAACTTTTGTTTTAATCGATTGAAAAAAATTCGTTGAAACCACAAATTCGATTTTCGGATACTATTAACATCATGCCAAGAATGAATCGCCAAAAGAAACTCGTCAAGAAGCACACCATAGATTCATTAAAAATGCTAAATTCACACTAACTGTCAGTAATTTTTAATTATTGTACACCAAGGTCTTCAAGACGTTCTCTGGAATAACACTTTTATCCAGAGAAAATTAGAGAGTATTATCAGAGAATATTTTATTGGAGAGTAGGCGAGAACGTTTTGAGGAGACCATTCCAGTTAGTTTAATGTTATAATGCGAAGGAAGGAAAGAGTATTGTAGTCAGAGTTTCCACTTAACCATTCTCAATTTTTAAAGACACATGCTATTAAAATTCGAAGAATTCTTTTATATATATATACTTTGGATCAAACTGAATACTTCGTCCTTTTAAGCGTAAAATGTCCACCTCCTGTGCATTAAGGCGCATCCCTTATAAAGTTTTAAAGTAAATTATCAATAAAATCCAATAAATAATCGAAATATTTTCAATAATTCACAAATTTTAAAAAAATAATATTTATATAATTTATATTATACTGATTCCAATAATAATGACAAAAACAAATTATTCTAATGTAAACGGAAATAATATGAAATTAATTTAAATAGATAATGCGCAAACTGGATTCTAACATTCAACGCTCTTTTGCCATCCAAAATCTAATTGGATGTTTCTAATGCAAGACATTACAGTAAAAGTTTGCATTCACTTCCTTCAAAGACAATGCAATTATTTTGATGGGTGATCAAAATCAGTACTGACGATCTCAGTAAAGCTCCATCTATGTTGTTTGAACGTAAAAATTGGATTATACTTCATTTTAAGCTTAACATTTGCTTATGATTCAACATCCCGTAGCGTCGCCAATGCAAAGCTGAAAGCTAATAAATGAACTAGAACTGCTCAAAAACGAAACAATAACTAGTAAAAGAATAGCTAGTAATAACTAGTAAACTAGTAGTAGAATAACTAGTAAAACGAACGTAATAACTAGTAAAAGAAAAAGTGGGAAAAAGAATATGATGTACATAGATTCGAAATTTGAAGCGGCGTTGATCGCATATGAAGTTTAGAAAGAGAAAGTAGCGTAATAATTAGAAATTCCAATTCGAGAATTCTGGAAAATCTGCAGATTTTCCCGATTTCGAAATATATGCTTTTGGAATTCTCTCTACCTATCTGAATCCACGATAGCTCAAAAACGTTTTAAGTCAAAAGAAGAGGAAATTTCACCACTTTATATCACTGCAAATTTAAATTTTTAACCGTAGTATTAACTAACCCTTTGCACTCGGATAGTAGCTCTCGCTCACCATTCAAGACGGTGCATCGTTTTGACGTTTTATTTAATATATTTTTTTCTCATTTTAATTGTTAAAAGTACCTACAAATTAATTATAAATATGTGAAAAATAATTCGGGAAAATGTAAATTAAAACAATCATACATATATATTTATTTTTCGGAGAAATGAACAAATCCTTGTCTTAAGTGAATAAGTGCGCATCGAATTATTTTTCCGAGTGCAAATGGTTAGAAATATGCGTCAAAGCTACACTATGAAACTGATATGTTTCAAATGAATGACTATGGAATCCGACAATTTCAAATTGTTTTCATTAAAATAGACTCGGTCGTCCAATTTTGCCAAAAGAAAATCGTAACATTTTTTTATTAACACTAACTACTTAAACAATTTATGGTATATTTCTGTTTTGTTATAATTTAAAAAGTTCATTTCAGGTATAATTGAATAACAAAAAAATTTTATCTCGTAAATATAAACATTCCGTTTGAAATGCATCGATTCTGAATTAGAAAATGCTTTTATGTCGGTGCATGCATATTTTTTATCCTTAATTTTGAAAAATAAATTTTAAATTCTTTCCCTACATCATTACGTATATGAAAAGTAATAAACCGAACCAACATCTAATCCCAACATATCTTAGATATCACCCGCCCTATTGCTTCCAGTCTTCAAATCCCCTCCGTTCCGTCACTCAATAGCTTCGTTAGGGGCTGACCAGTGTCCACCCTCCCCCTGGAGGAATCCTTTTGCAAAAAGTCATTAGAATCACATTCTTCTCTCCCGCCAACAGATGAGTCAGGCAGTGAGTCACGGATCGGATTGCAATCCTAGGTAATAGGTCACCCCGCCTGCGATTTACCGGGATTGAATGCGATGAATATTTATGCAGCTTCTTAGGTGTGATTTATAGGGGCCGCCCTCTGGGATAACTGCGTTAAGATGGCCGGAAGATGGATTCGGTTATTTCATTTAGGGGACTCTTGTTGTGCCAATTAAGGTTGTGGGAGTCGTGGCGGTAAAGGAGATTGTAATGATTTTCCCCCTTTTCTTTTTTTCTTCCTCTCCCCCCCCCCCCAATAAGCAGAGCTGGATTAAGTTCTATAGAAGCGCATAGGCAATGCAAGTTTCGGCGGATCCTTTCTTCTTTCCAAAACCATATCTTTTTTAGTATTATTATTGACTTAAATCTGATTTATATAAGTAGTTTTTAAGTTAATCATTTGGAGTGGTCTTCCCAGACCTTTCTTGTATAATCCCCAATAAAAGTGAATTTGTGTTTTAAATGCGTTTTTTTCCCAACCGATTTGAACCAAAATTGAATACAGAACTACAGTTGTAGTTACAAAATCACATACTAAATTAAATCTTTGCGTTTTTGAGTTATCGCTTTTACATGATTCTGAATGTACAGACCGACAGATGGTGAACCCCTTGATGAATTTGGCTCAAAATTTGACAGTTATCTACAATCTAAATTTTAAACCTATTTCAGCATTTTATTCATCTATCACTCTTCGTTTTGGAGTTATGTTGGTTTACACTCGAGCAGCTGGATTGTTCGCTCAATACATTTTGCTCAAAATTTGATAGAAATCTGCAAATTTGGAAGAAAAACCGAATTCCATTAGCTCAAAGAATTTTTGAATTATCTTTGTCTCGGTAAAATGGACAGACATAAAGCCAAAAATAGGCTTTTCGAACTCTTAGGGAGCTCTAAAACGTGGAGATTCGTCAAAATCTAGAAGTCGAATTTTTTGACGATTGCAATACTGTCTGCATATTTCGCATAGCAGAAAATAAAAATATTACGTTAAGCTAAAATAAAAATAAAAAAAAATTATGAGCCACTTTTAAAAATTGGTTCCAGTTTCTGGTATATAGAAAAATTTAATTTTTTAAGAAAGACGAAGAGTGATCACACAAAATATTTTTTATCCGACAGATAAAAGTTAAGTGGGAAAGGACTAAAAGGAATCTACGAAAAATTAAACATCTTCGAATTTCAATCAGTTTAAATTTTGTCTCTGCAGCATCAGTATGTCTTGTTTTTCAAACCAATCTAAAAATATTTATCTCTAGTGTCAATGTAATGAAAAATGATTACAGATTTTTATTTTGGGAGGTACCAAATGATTTGCAGTGTACAAGAAAGAAGCTTAAAATCTTCAACGAAAGGTTCATTTTCTTTTTTTCGATCTTATTTTAAAAGTGCTTTCGTTCATTTCTTAACAGTTCAAAGCTAGAGATTTCATAATCTTATAATCTTAACATACGTAACTATTCATAACATAATTTAGTGAAAAGCTCTGTCATTTTCTGTTGTGTGTCTTTGTAAGGAATAACAGCTTTATGAAAGTTTCACAAACTCTCACTCATTTAGATTCTCAGTGGTGAATGGTAACTGTATCTGTTCTGTGTTTAATTTGCTTTCATCGATATTTTCAGTATCTTGTGATTAATCGCATGAAGTCAGTCACACTCAGTTCCCTTGAGTAGATTAGAGTAACATTATCATTAAATTAAAATGCTCGTTCGTCGATAAAAAAAAAATGTAAATTTCATTTGAGAAAGATATCTTAATTAGGAAAATGCATCTTTTTATAATGTTACCAGATTTAAAATCGTTTATGAATGTTGTAAAAATCCTCAAAATAAAAACTTTATAATTATCTCTTTGCCTTCAACGAGCAACGCACGCATCCACGGCATTTTTTAAGTTTTTCGGTCATCAAAAACTATAACCTCTTTATTCCTTCTCTTTAATATTCTGTCAAATTTTCAGATTACTCGATGATTTGCATTTATGCAACTAGGACACAATTTTATTTGAATTAAACGAAATGAAGAAGCAGATTTATTCAAAATTTGCTTTGTGAGGTTACTTCTCGAATGCTGCAAGTCTACATCACTTTGCTTCTAAGCGCACTTTAGAAATAGCATCACAAGCTAGGATGTATAGTTTTGCCATTACGCATGGTAATTATCATTTAGTATTTAGATCTTCAAGATTTGCATTTTCCTTCAAATAACATTAAGTCAATTGAACCAACGATCCCCATGAAACATCTTTTATTTTCGGATTTTATTAGAGGCTGAAAACTCCTAGATGTCTCTTGAAACAAAATCTCTCTGTAACCTCTTAACCTCAACGCTCATTTTACAAAATATCATAATGTTATTCAAAGTATTAACAATTTTTATATCACCAAACCTTTATTCAATGCTAAAGTTAGACTACATGGCACTATCCAAATGCATTACTGAAGGAAGACATGTATTTTTACCTGTTTTTGGAAAATGCTTACTTTTGTTACAGTTAATGACAACTGTGCCTTATTCTAGTCATCGTCCAATATGGAAGTTCGAAAAGAAAGCCAACTTGTGAATGCAGAATCAAAATTAAAACGAAAGAATCTCAAATTAGTTTCTCAGCTTAATCTTGTTGTGCTGCGTCAATATGCGACTGATTCGTTCATTTATCTGAAACAACTTTCAATCACATTAACATTTAAATAGAGAAAAAAAATCAGCAAAAAATGCCTATGTAAAGGTCTTATCATACAAGTGGAAAAGGAAAGTAAATTCTGAAAAGACAGCAAGTGTTTATCATCATTCCCCGCTCTGTAAAGTTAATATACTTTTCGGGCATTTATGGCTGCTATCGGTGAAAGCTTTTTGGGGGTGTTCGAAAATGATTTAATTAAATTCACTCTGAAGGCAAAATCATCATTACATAATTTATTTTGGAGATGAGATGTTCATTTGCTGGCATTTCAAATCCATTTCCCATTCTGCTGATCCAATAAGGCTACGTTAAACTATGGCTAATAAAGTGTGACTACCATTGTTTCAGTTTTCATGTATTGCTGAATGAAGTGTGCTAACCCACGTGTTGCTTCTTACTAACCGCATCCTCGTTACAGCATGTGACTGTCACCCCGTGGGCGCGTCCGGACGCACCTGCAACCAGACCACCGGCCAGTGCCCTTGCAAGGACGGCGTGACCGGCATCACGTGCAATCGTTGCGCCAAGGGATACCAGCAGAGCAGGTCCCCCATTGCACCCTGCATCAGTAGGTGGACACTCCTCCTTTCGCCTGTTTGTTCTTTCAGATTGGATGAGATTTGTAAAATAAAAAGCATTCGCAACAGAATTAATTGTTAAGACAAAAACAATAGTACCGGCAAACTACAAATCTGGACAGTAATCGTGTGAATTAATCGGAACCAGATCTAATCCATGTCACATTCGACATATGGCAAGTGTGATCGTCATGCTTGACAATTACAACAATAGAAACTAGGCAGCAAGATCTTCATTCGAATTTATGAGATCCTCGTCTTAAATGTTATTTTCGAAACAACCCAACAAAAAAAGTAAACAATCAGGAGAAATCGACTGTGCGTCCATCAGGTGAACACATCCCGCCAAATGTTTATCTATGTTGCTAAAGAAACCGGTTACTGTAGGCAGAAGTTATTCAAGTTTCTTGAATTGACACGTTTAGCGCAAAATTGGCGACATTTTGTATTATTACATTTAATTTTTGAAAACAAATTCAAAAATAACTCACACAATTCAAAATTATTTGAATACTCGGAATCTTGAAATTATCAGATATTCCTGCTATATGTATACAAAGAACAACACAAATCAAACAGAGAAACTTAATAATTCTTAAGTCCAACGATTGCGCAATAAGAAAATAATCAAATGAGAAATCTGAAGAAAAATCATCAAAAAAATTAATGGTCTTCATTTCATTTGTTTTAAACTATGTAAGTAATTAATATCAAACTCTCCGGAGCAAACGCTAGGTAATCTGTCTAATTTAACATAAAAACAATAGTAAGCTGTTTTAAATATGCATAAGATTTCTGAAACCTAATTAACTTCAAAAAGTTTATACATAAAAGTATTTTGAATTTGAAAATTTCAAGTGTTCATTCAGGTTCTTGAGTTTTTAAAGTCTCTCCTGTTTTAAATTGAAAGAGCATTTTGAAGGATGTTAAAATTTAAAAGACAAGGAAAAATTATTAAATAATGCTGTTAATATTAACCAAAGAAAAGGTTAATAAAATATAAAAGAAGTAAGCTAAGCGAATATAAAGATACTGCGGCTAAAGCGAAAAGACTGTTTATCAAACGTTTTTTTTTTTTTTTTTTTTTTTTTTTGTCGCTTTAAATTGACGCCTCCCAGAAAAAGAAGTAATCCCCTGATTTCGGTCCGATTCCTCCTATTCGAAATGAACACTTTCTACAGTAACCAGTTTCTATAGCGCCCGCCGTAAACATAGACATTTGGCTGGAAGTGTTCTCGTGGTGGACACACAATAGTAATCCCTCTCAATAATATCACCCCGACTGAAAAATGCACTCACTCTTTAACCACTTGTGCTATGATCATGCACTGTAAGATGAATCATTTTCATTTGAGCGAATACCACCCTGCCTTTTCTAAAGTTCGTGGCAAAAATTTTTAAATGTTATCTGTAACTAGGAGTCCTGCGAAAATTTTCTAGTCTCTGAAATATTGATTAGTGTTTGATATCCCGATGAAATTAAAATTATCTAACTTTTTATAAAATGTAAAATTTAGAGACTCCAAAAAAATTCAATTCCTCAGTTTTCTCCGAATTTATAAGTACTATGGGTTTTTATCAGAGATAATTCAAACATACTCAGAATAAAATCGAAGAATGGAGTTCAGACTATTGCTTTATAACCCAAGAACAATATAATATATTTCAGATCTATGTTTCGATCGATTGTTTTCATAATCGTATTTTAAAACAAATATGTTTGCTAATATGCCTAATGTAGCAAAAATGTTAACACCAGTAGTACATAGCTTTAATATTATATTTATTTTACCATGCACTTTTGTAAATAATTCCGTTATAACTTTATTCAAAACGAGTTCTAATTTTCTAACCATCTCTCTTTATTATTATTTTTTAGAGATTCCAAGGATGGTGGACGTTCCAAAACGAGTCGTCGGGCGCCAAGGTAGTTGTATTCTTTATTATTTTATATATACCAGAGTTTCCATTTAACGAAGCTTTCTATTTAATAGGATTTAATGCAGAATCTTGAGCTTGAATAACATTTATACGTGTTTTGCTCACTATATTACGAAAGAAGATTTCTGTTTATAGAAATTTTTCCTCCCCCTCTTTCATTTTCAAATTTATGATATCTCGGTCAGTCCCGCCCACATTATTTTGTGACCTCTCAGTCACTAAAATTCGAACAAAAACTAGCAAATCGACTGCCACATCTTCAGATGCTTTTGCTCTATTTTAGGAGATATAAAGCTGCTTAAACATTGACTGCCGCGTGACTCACCTATGACTCACACCTGCTATCTAATTGTATCGAACCATCTATCTAATTAGACGAGCCCTTCTCTACTACAATTAAGAAATAGTAAAGAAGGGGTCATCTAATTAAATAAATGGGCTGATTATCACACGAGGGCCATGACAGTAAGAGTGTTAATATCCTGCACGTTGATTTCTAAATAACCTATGGTGCATAACACTACGAATTGTATTGAAGACATCTGATCATTAAGATAATAGTAATGGGAGTTATTTAAACAAAAAACGTCACATTTTTCACAGCGTGTGAAAAATAAGAAGGGGTTAGAATATTATTATATTTAGTAAAATATTTTGGTACTCTTATGTTATAATAGCAAAAAGTTCCATTCTACTGTGAATAAAACTGATCGAGTTATGAAGCTTTGAATATCGCTATTTTAAATGTTTTTAGACCATTAGTTTTTCTGCCGTCTTGAGAAAGATCCGCAAACCGCTTATTGGCTTAAAATAATGAAATTCAAAGTCTCATAACTCAGTCAATTTTAATCGCAAAAGAGTCGGACCTTTTCTAATTAACATGTTGGTGAGTAAAAAATATTTTACTAAATATGAATAAGGCTGGGTAAGTTGCATAAAAATTTATTTATAATTCCTTAAAAATTTATTTTTAAAGAATTTATTTCAAAAATATTTATTTATTTTATTTATTTCAAAAATTATTTATTTAATACCACGATTATTTATTTTTATTTATTTATTTCAAAAATACATATCTTGACTCTATGGCATTTTTTAAACTTGGAAATGTGCCCTATCTTTAATGTTTTAGAAATTGGTAATTGTACTGCAATTACAAAGGCTTTCTATATACTTGTAAGTATACTGGTGACATTATGAAAATACATTTTTAAACACAGAAATGAATATGAAAGCATTTGGGTCAAAGCCAAACGACGTTAAAAAATGGGGCATTTAAATCTCGCAAATCCATTCCATTTGTAAAAGTGACTGTTGAATAAAAAAGATTTTGAAAAGATGTTGTTTCTTAGTTATTTTTCAAATTCCATAAGAATGCTAGCTATATTCATTTGACTAAAAATCCGAGCAACATTTACATTTGTAAAACAATTTGAAAACCATAATATATATGTGATATAATTTTTTTAAAAAAATGAATAAGATTCGAACATATATTTTCTTTTAAAATTTTGGATGAAATTCATTTTAAATTTCATTTTAAGACAGTGTAGCAAAAAATGGTCTTAAATGAGTCTGGACTAAATTTCGCTAATAAACTGAAATATATTTTTTGGGGAGAAATTTATATTAAATATCCCTCTTCGTAGTATTAAAAACAGTGAAGAAATAAATAACTAGCGAATAAATAGTTTATTTCTTTTGTTTTGCAGACAAATGTGGCGACTGTCCGTCGGCAAGAAAACGAGTCAACCTCAATAAATTTTGCAAACGAGACTATGGTGAGTCGTTAAATCTGTTCTTTGTCAACACTATAAAATGCAATGACCCATCTTGTCGATAGAACAAGAATTTAAAAAAAAAGATATTTGTGTATGTTTATTAGATATCGAGAATTATTCTATTTAATAGTTGAGTGTCTGTTTATTGCACTAATCATATATATTGATTTTTTTTAGCTTGAGATATGATTTAAAGAAACTGAGTGACTTACTTAGAGGAATTATTTTAATATATATCAATTTCATTGAGAGAGAAAAAAATTGGTTGTCGGGATATTTAAATTTGCAATTTAGTATTAGATTTAATAACAACTTCTTCGTTCTGCCTTCATCTCACTCTCCTATTCTTTTATATAAGTTGTTCATTTAAAATGCGAGACTAAGAAATATCTTTGCTTAACTGTTGTGCCACTAGGAGCTTTCTTTTGGAATTGATATTGAAAAGAAATCTTGCAAATATACAGCTAATATGTATAGCAACTGTTGTTTCATAACTTTGATGTTGTCTCACAATAACTTCTGGAACATATAAAACAAGAAAAATGAAAGGCTTAAAATAGCAAAAATTCGAATCGAACTATTTCAAATTAAGTTGTTTTTTTTTAATTTGAAATAGTTAGATCCGAATTGTACTCTTTATTTTAAATTATTATTAAACAAATTTTGTTTTTATGTTGTTATAATTTTTTATTAATTACTTATTTATTTATAGAAATTAATTTAAAAGTTAGTTTAAACTTGTAAATAATCATTTTTCCTCTCATCTCAGAATTTGGACAAACTCTATCCACAGGAATATATATGTATGTGACCATGATAACTGATAGGTTAGATAAATGCCAGTTAAAAGCTGCGTCCTTTACGACTCATGTCACCCTGATGGAAGGGTCGGTAAAATTTGACTGATTAATCCGAACAGGAAACAGATGAGGTAGAAATGAGATTGTAATTTCACAGGAATCGACTCCACCGACCGACAGAATGAAGTCATTGTCACGACTCGTTATAAATGCTTTGCTAAGTGAATGAGATCTTTATGTGGAAGAATATGATAAAATCCGGAGAAGAACATTGCTTTACATGTTTCGCGAATTCTATTCAAAAAACTTACTTTTTGGAAAAAGATATTAGCTGGATACGATTCAAATTTGCACTTTTAGGCCGGGTTTACACTCGGCCAGTTATAAGATGGCCAGTAGGCAGTGACTGATTTATGCTTGTCCCCATTTCATAAGACAGATTAGGCATTCCATGTTTAGCTATAAATTGCCGTTTTGGCGTCCCTGAATTTTTATTTTCGATACGTATCGCAATAAGTGATGGAAAATTGGTATATGAAGAAATATGGTAAAATAAAATAAAAAGTCAACATACCTAAATTTGGAAAACTAGAAAATAAATGGCAAATAAAATGACAAAAGAAAAAAATAACGTCGCATTAAAAAAAAAAGAGCAGAAAATGTCGGAATTAATATATGATAAGTAATCAATTTTTTTCACGCCAAATTCTACAGACGCATGCGCAGTAAGAAAAAAATACAATACAGTGGTGTGTTGCTGCCCCGTTGGGACAATTACTTGCCATTGACCGAACAGCTTTTTTCAGCCTTTCAACGCATGCGCTGCCTACTGACCGTCTTATAACTGACCGAGTGTAAACCCCGGCATTTAGTTATTCATATCAGTCAGTTTTGTAAGTTTTATATTGTTTGACCCTATTAGAACATGATATTGTACGATATCTCCACGATATTTTTCGATATTTTCAATCCCGGGCAATATCTTGAAAATATCGTAACGATGCTGTTGAGCATTTTGTGCTTATAGGAGAACAATCAACGGACGAATAAGCTAAAAGAATAAGAAGTAGATGAATAGTTTTTCATTTGTTAATGTTCCTGCAAGCCTTGGGAAGATAAAGACGTCTAGAAACATGCTAACAAAAATGAAGCCTTGTAAGAGCAAATACCATCACAAACAAATTCTTTAAAAAAATCAAGTAAGATTTTCTTGAGGAAAACGTTAATCCTTCTCCACAGGTCCACACAATAAACTATCGATTGCCGTTCTGTTTTTTGCGAATTATCTGCGGTTATTAATCCCAGAAAGTTGTTAGAAGATTTCAATCACAAACAGAAAGAAATTTTTAATATCATAAAATGTTTTATAATTTTGACTGATTTTTATTTTTATAAGAAAAATAATGATAATAATAGCTTGTAAATATAGAAATTTATTCTTTGTTAAATCAAAATTGTATGTGTAGCACTCTAATATAAATAAAAATTGTCGAAAAGCATTTTCGTATTCTTTTTTGGTAATTTTGAGGATTGCTGTAGAATTGGTTTATCCGTGCCACCAAAATCTGCTGAAGGTTGGGAATTTACTGTACTTTCAAGCTGTTGTTAACTTATATAAACTGTAATTTAATGAAATAAGATAATTCTTTTTTTTTAAAAAAAAAAAGACTTTCCATATTAAGAAACAAAAAGAATCTGCGTCTGTTATTCGCCCCATATACACTCGGACGCATTTCTTTAATAGCACAAGTTTCGAACGCAGCTTTCCACAATGTCAAGATTGTGTGGCACATTCTTCGCCAAAGCAGTTTTTCACGAGTTTAGTTCGGATGACTCGGGCCTAAAACGGCGGACATAATCCGCATCCGAAACATTAGATTCCGTGGTAACACATAAAATAATCTCCAATCCGTTAATCCAGAGGAATTTCGGCTGATCGCCATTTTCGCACTTCAACGACTTTCCTCCCGCAAGATAGATGTTGCCAGATCGCATTCCATACCTCTCCTGGGGAAAAAAGAAATCGGATCATCCTGTTGCTACCAGCACAAGTCTCCTAAGTGGCAGGAGGGCTTCGCCTTTCATCGGGGATTGTAACATGAGAGGAAATGTTTTATGGGAATTGTTTTGAGTTGGCTTGTTTCAGCCCCCCGACTGAATTAATGTCGGCGAATGTTTGTATGAGAGGTATATAGAAAGGAATTTTTTTTAACAGAAATGCGCTCAAATAATCTGATCCATTAACAAGTGACACTGTTATTCATTTTTTCTGAAATTCATTTTACAGCATTCTTTATTGAGAAGCACTTTATTTTACTCACTCCACTTACACTACTATGAATCTTTTATCTAAATAGTCTTACACTGTTAATACTACCTAATATACCTGGCATTGCTTTTGATGAAATCAGTTTCAAATCTTAAATATTTATAACATAGCACTTTTTAACTAACTTTAATACTTTATTTGCTGCCATTATACTTTATTCATTTCTGTCTTCTTCAGTGTCATCTGGCTTCACAACTAACAACTAAAAAAAGAAAAAAGAAATTTCAATACTATGAACCATTTGCTACAAATCTAGTTATGTCCTTCAGATTTCTTCTCTTTCTATTATTTGACGGGGACAATAAAAGTTTTAGCGTCTGACAAAAAAAAATGTCTGGTGGTCTTTCCCACCCCCCCTTCCCCTCTCTAAGGCCACTTGCTTGCAGAAGGAAAGAGATTCATTAGTATTGAATGACCTCACATACTGATTAGGATCATTTAAAAAAATCGTAAAAATTAAACGGGATATTTTATTGTGATTAACTAATGTCAAGGAAAAGATAACTATTTAATCTTTAAGAGTATTTATAAATAATTAAAAGTCATTGATGGAAAATTGAGAAAAATGCCTAAGTTTAATTTATTTTTGTTTATTTCAGTGAAATCTAAAATTAATTAATCTTGAAATTTGAAAAATGAAACAGTTGATTTAGATTGGCATGTGAAATTTCATGCTGCTACTGTTCAACATTTCGTGAGAATTATTGTGATAGACAGACACTTATATACTCTATTTTGTGTGTATAAATACATTTCCAAAAGTGTGCGATCAAAGCTTGTTTGGACAAAATTATGCAATTAGAAACTTTTTATAAGAATTTTTTTAAATATAGCCATTTTTGCAAGGCATTACAAAAAGAATTTTATTTAATAATTTTCCAAAGTTAATTGATGCATGATTAAACTGTTAGGCAACATATTGGAAGTCATTCAGTTTTGCATGGGAAATCGCACTCTTATGTGCAGTTTCTGGTGGTAAAAAGTAAATCTATAAAATGGTAGGTAGTAATTACACAATTGTATCTTTTTAACATATTTGTATTAAAGAGTTACCCCCCCCCCACACACACACACACTTAGACAACCATCCTAAAAATCCGTATCTAAGGAATAGCTGCAGCTGCTTCCAATTATAAATCAAGTTTCGCTAGAAACTTTGCGATACCCCGACCTAACCAAAAGCCATGCGGGAAGCTTGATGGGGCCGCCGAAGAGCAACCCCACCTAGCTCGAAGGAACAAACTAAACTTGATGACATTGGACCCTTGCAAACAATAAAGAACCCTCAAGAAAAAACGCATATTGGTACAAAAAAAAAGGATAGGAAAAAAAATCATTACATTTTACATTAAATATTAAGTTGTGATGTTATGTTTTCGCTACAAGAAATCTTTACATTTGCTGATAAATGCTCTCCAATTTGAAATAGACCAATGCTGTATAATATTTAACATTTTCCTCTCTTACAATAATAATATGTCTAATTAAATGTCATTTTTTTCTTCTTTTCTAACGTGTTTGTGAATTGCAGTGGTCCAGGCGAGTGTTTTGTCCAGAGAGGCTGTGGGAAACTGGATCAAGTTCACTATCCACGTAATGCAGGTGTTCAAGCAGGGTTCGGCGAAAGTCCACAGGGGGACGCAGTTCCTCTGGGTCAGCGTCACTGATCTGGCCTGCAAGTGTCCCAAGATCAAGGTCAAGCAGACCTACCTCATTCTCAGTAAGTAGCTTTGTGCAATCCCAGCTAGTTGTTTGCCCAGTGGATTAACCCTTTTCAGTGCCGAACAATGCAAATGTGGCCAACACCAAACAGTATTTTAAAACCAAACGCTTAGAATTTTACACACCCATTTTCCTGCGGATTGGCGGGCTGTATTTTCCTTAGCTTTATTCTTTATTCCTAAATATAGTGAGACATTATTTATTCAAGACGAGGTCAATAAAACTGTGCCATTTCGGAAAAGGCTTTAGAATTAGTGACGAAACGAGGGAAAGTCAACCCCGGCGCATACTCTGATTTTTCGTCCCCCTTCCCTTCTCATTTTTTTTAGAAATTTCAAATTTTACAGAGATTATATCATTCTTATGTTGTTTCAACATATTTAATTTTAAAAAGTGGCATAAAACACTAAAATTTTGTCACCATGGAACTTCCTAAGAATAGTGACAGGGATATTTAGAAGCTTGTTTTGGAAAGAAGATCATTATGATCCGTGCGATGGAAACAAGAGGACGTATGTTTTCGGGACCATTTCTTTAATGATCACATTTCACACAAAACAAACCCAAAAACAAAAGACAAGACAAGACATTCACGTACGTACCTTACAGAAAAATATTTAAAGATCATTATGATTCCTGCAGTGGAAGCAAGAGGGCATATGTTTTCAGGAACATTTCTTTAATTATCACATTTCACACAAAACAAACACGAAAAGACAAGACAAGGCATTAACAGAAGAACCTCACAGAACAGCATGCGTACCTAATCAGGCATCGCTATCTATTATTCATAAGAGAAGATAGAATAATGCAACTACTCAAAGCTTCTTCTTTCTTCGCTAAGCTACTGATCAGAAATAAACATTATCTTTTTCCGATGGTTCCCCGGTTTTTTTTTAATTTAATTGTTAAAAATATCTACAGAATGGTAAAAAGATGCAGATACATTTGTGCAGGGAAATTCAACTTGAAGCAATTTTATGTATTATTTTTTGGTGTAATAAACAAATCCATATATTAAGTGAATAATTATGCGTCGAATTACTTTTTCGAGTGCAAAGAGTTAAAAAGGAAAGTGTTTTTTGAAAAGTTATTTTTAAACAGGAGAAAAATAATGTTTTATGATATTGCTACTGTTACATTCTTTTGTCAATAACTATTTATTTGCAGCCTTATAAGTTATTATGTCCTAAATAATATCTATATATTTATGTTCCCCTTATGAAATAATGCAATTAAACCTGGTATCTCCTTTAGATATACAATTCATTTTAAACTGTGCTTCTATCTGATAAAATCAAATTTAGAGGTTATGTATCCAGAAAGATAGAATTTTTGCAATCACCTTTATAATTTCCGAATAATTAGCACCATCTAGTTAGTTTTCTGACTTCTCGGTATTTTCCATATTGTGTACCGTGATCACATTCAGGTTCACGAAGAGAATTAGAGATTACAATATTATAAAACATCATTTTTCTTCTGTTTTGAAATAGCTTTTCAAAAAACACTTTCCTTTTTAAACATTATTATTCTATGAACACTTTCTTTTTTAAACATCGTTCTGTTGCCATTTGTAGTCCACATAAAGTTGTAGAAGTAAAGTCGAAAGAGAAAGTAATTGAATAATTAAACGAATAACTGAACCAAAATTATTTACATTCATGAAATGAAAATAATTTTTGTTAACAGTTCGTTCATCTCTAACTCTTACTAATATGTATACCACCGGTCAACTTAGGTGTCGTCTTCATCATCTGACCTCGGTTCAATTTAAGAGGTCCTTCCGAAAATGGGACATTGCTCGAGATTTTAATTTAAAAATATGAGCAATATAAGGCAACGCATTTTGTTTTAGCGACTTATTTCTATTTATCTGAGAAAAAATCTGCAATAGTCATTGTTTAAAATTCAGTAGAAAATTAATAATTCTAAAGATATTGATGTCTCTTACATATCTCGTAATGTTTTTAGGGTTAAGTATATTCAACTTTTAAATTCACAATTGATTGACGAATGTATTCTCCTAAGAAGTGTGAAAACTTTTTGTTTTTTTATTTTGTGATCCATTGTTCTTGATTTTGTGTTTTTTCTTTCTCTTAAATATTATCGTTTATTTGTGTTTTCTTTGTCATGCTGCATTAGACACAATTTTTTTTTCTACTATGCACATTCTCCAAAAATAATAATAATAACAAATAAATAATGGGAATAATCTCCCCTAAACTTTCTCGCATACTCTCTCATAAAGGTGTTATCGTAAAGATCACTTTGTATAGCAGTGGCATACAATAGTTACGAAATATTAACCTTTGGAATGAATTTAATATTTCTACTGAATCTATCGAGTGATTATTGGTGAACTTTTTGGCGATTAAACTCTGACATGCGGTTCATAGTATTCGAAAATCGAATTTGTGCTTTCGACGCCTTTTACGAACAGATGAAAATGAAAATTTGACACATATTTATAATTGCAGTCACAAAAATATACACCAAATTAAATATATTTAAGCCCTGCGTTTTTGAGTTATCGCCAGAGGCGGCGGTAGCAGGGGGGGGGGGAGGAGGACAATTGCCCCCCTGTCAGCAGTCTCTTGCCTCCCCGTCGGCGAGCGATTGAGAGTTACTTCGGCCAGTGTCCATCATTTCAGGATGGTTGTAGAAAATTGCACATTATAAAATATGATTATTTAAAAACCACCTTAAAGTTAATATATTGTAAACAGTCGAAATATCCAAATAACGATTAAAGTGTTTTGACTACATTGCGACTACATAAGTGTTTTGACTAAAGTGTCAATAATATGCCGCATTTTGCGGACAATTTTTGATAGTCCGACTAGGAATTGAATGCAATGGCTGCCGAAGTCGTTAAGTTCTCAGATTTTCAGACATCTGATTCAAATGTTGTTCATTAAGCTTGTAATATGCACTACTTTTGACAATATAACCGAAAACGCAACGAGTGAATAAGATATAGCAAATAAAGTCAGTAAAAGAAACTGGGAACATTTTTTTACAAATACTTTTATAAAGTTTTAACAATGTAAGAAAGGATTAGCATATGAATAAAAAAAGAAGCAAAATAATACTTGATTTTCTTTAATTAAATGTAAAATTACTTATTATGAGTTATTTTGGAAACAAATTAGAGATATTGTTTGTGCTTGCCTCCTTTCGGATTTGTCTTGCCCCCCCCGTCGGCAAATCTCTGCTGCCGCCTCTGGTTAACGCGTTTACACATTTCTGTGGTGTTTCTTATGGCATTTACCACGGACGAGCCCGCTCTTACGAAGACGGCGATTTAAGCCAATAGGGTGCGTCTCTTGTTTTTTCAGTGACACCATCTATGGTCAACACACGTCACAACCCTTTTTACGGGGCGGACTTCATTCATGCATTTCATTCACTCAACCACAGATCGTAATTTAGACCTGAATCAGAGAACGATCACCCCTGATCCAGCACCCCCAGTGGTATTGCTCTCGACTTGGAGGACTTTGTGACCACGACAGATTTATACCCGCGCCAGCAACCACACACGCGGGGAGTCTTCGGCCAGCGGGGTTCGAACTCGCAACCTAAGGGACGCGAATCCAACGCCCTACCAACCAGGCTATGCAAATTTCTGAAAGTACAGACCGACAGACGATCAACCTCTTATTGGATTTGACTGAAAATTTAATAGGTGTCTAAACTATAGATATTGAATCCATGCACCGAATTTTATCCATCTAGCTCTCTTCTTTTTATGGTTATCGTGTTAATTTAGATTTGATAAGTCGGATTGAGAGAATTCCTCTAAATGGATTTTGCACAAAATTTGGTTGAAATCTACAAATTTGGTGATACCAAATTTCATCCGTCTAACTTAAAACGATTTTGAGTTATCTTTGTCACAGACAAAGAGAATGCCAAAAATTTTGTTTTTCAAACTCATGAAAGTCTAAAACGTCTCCAGTTGGAATTTTGTGACGATCACAATACTATCTCTATACTTCGCATACGTGAAAGTAATAAATGGAATTTTTCACAATCTGTAATAACAGTTCTTCCTTCTACACAGGTAAAGACTCGAGACAGCCGGAACGTCCCGGTCTGACGGCCGACGAACGAAGTATCGTCATTGAATGGAAAGATGACTGGGCAAGGCGCATGCGCAGATATCAACGTAGACAACGGAAAGGTAAATGCAAGAACTGAAAGTGACACAGATCAAAACATCAAAAAGTGGAAAAGAATAATCATTTTTTCACAAGGTCGTAGTCTCCTATCTCCCCAAGTGTTTGTTGGACTTCCTCAGTGGTCGTTATTATCTGTATATTGTGTTTCGTATTACCGAGAAATGATTCCAAACAAAACAGAAGACAGTGTAAAATTTCTAGATTTAGTAGACTTTTGATATAATGGAGTATTAGTTCATAGAACTACAATTAAAGTCGGCTTTACTTCCGTTTCACTGCTTTTGCAATCCTTCATTTTTACTTTCTTTTTGTAGATTGAGTAGGGATCTGAAGTGAAGAAGATAGTGCCCAAAGAAAATTGTTGCACTGGAGATAGGTTGCTCTTTAGCTATTGCTGGAACAGTACGATCATTCAATCCACATTAGATCAGGAAAGAAAAGAGACAATTGGTGATGTTAAGATTTAAAAATAAAATTTAAAAAAAACCTGGCAAAACTTTTACAAAAAACAGCATCACTACAAAACTTCTCAAAGAAATAGACATCATACAAATATAATCTATATATTTAGTAAAAAAAATTACAGCAAATTTTGATCAATGACGAGACAATATGGGAAGGGAATAAAAAGGGGCGAGAAATTGAAAATTATATATATTATAATAAAAATCCAAACATTTTGTTAAAACGATATAGATGGATCTAAATGGATCAGATGAATGCAACATAAAAAAATCTGATAGTTATTACAATAATACTGATGAATCTTTAGTTAATTTAAGAAACAAGAATTATTCAAGAAATTTTTTCTCGAAAATATTAAACATTAAATATTTAAAGCAAAAATTTTCAATAAATGAAAAAAAAGAGGTTTCTTAATAAAATATTTCGAAAAAAACTTTGCATCAATGAAATCTGCTGGTATCTGAATCTTAATATTAAGATAGCAGCATATTGTAAAATACTCTAATTTCAAATTAAACAATTTAAATGATTGTTGAATTTTTTTTTTAAATCGCTTATTATTTCATTCTACTGAAAATTTTTTAATATAGTGCAAAGGATCAATTTATTTTTTGACAGTTTAAGGAATAATTCTTTAAAATTCATGAGGGAAAAAAATTCTCTCCAGCAGTTTCAGTGACCTACAATATATAGTTCAAGTGATAGGGGATATATATAAAAAAATTTAATTACGATAAAATGGTCTTTACAATAAATTAAATTAAAAGTCTTTGTAACAGTGTTAAGAATATGAAAAGCTTAGGTGAAAAATTAGTAGAAACAACATAAATAATTTTTAACTATAACAATTAAAAATATGTAAATTTACTGAAGAAAAACAATTATTACGAACTGTTTTAATGATAGGTAATAAGAAAAAAAAGTTTAATTAGTCTAACTTTATAAAGGATTCTTTAAAATGAAGGTGAGAAAACATGTTATTTCTAATTATTTCAATAAATTAACTTTACACAATCAAACATTTTGAAATTCAGTTATCGTAAATTATTTAAAAATGAATGAAAAAAGAAAAATTGAGCATTAAAATTGAATGTTAATAAAAGAACGGAAACTTTCTGGAAAAAATTTATCTTCTCACAATTCAAATAAATTTTTGAGAAATTTATTTATTAAGCGAAACGTTCATAAGGATGATGATATCCTTTTTTTTGGGGGGGAGGGGGGTAGAAAATTTTGTTTTCATACTTTAATCATATATATATATATATATATATATATATAAAAGAAATGAATAAAAAAAAAGTAATTGCCAAAAGGGCAAAAAAATCCTTCATTGTTTTAAAGTGTTAGATGTAACAAGTTAATACTTATATAGAGAAATTTATGTAAAATGTCTTTGATGTTCGTAATGTGCAAAATGTTATTATTTTTTTTTATTTTGAGCTTCTTTTTTATTTTTGAAGCTGGATAATTTAAATTAGAATAGATAGATTGTGAAATGCATGTAATTATTTCATACTTCTATGGAACAAAATATTATTTAATATTCATGTATATTTTGTATGATTTTTATATAGAAAATGCATTAAACAAATGTAGCTTCATCATTTATGTAAAGTTCCATGTTTATAAAAGTGTTGATTCTAGGTTGTTTTTATGTAAAATGAACAGAATAATATTCAAGGAAACAACTGAAGCTGGATCAATTGCTTGTGTTAGAATTTATTTTTAGTGAATTATTAAAAGTAAAGGTTTGCACAAGTAAAGGCATGCACAATTAGTTTCTTAAGAAATATAGTTTAGTCCCATGGATTATTTGATTTCAGTTGCTTTTTACTCCTGTCATTCATAAGTTTCAGAACATAAATTTTATAAATTGTATATTTTAATACATTTTGGCCCAACAGTAATAACAATTGCATTATCACAGATTATTAAAGTAATTATTTTAAATACTTTTAAATCAATACTCAGTAGGTTATTTCTAAACTATTAGAGATAGAAATTATTACCAGGTGGAAAAATGTTTTCAATGATTAACAGAATTTACTTAATAGCATTAAAAATAATAAATAATACAAAAAAAATTAGTCTAATTTTTAAACCCACAAAATTTTTTAGTTATATTTAATAAAATATTCATAACATTAACATTTCAATAAAAAAAAGTTTAAAATGATTGAGTACTGAAAATTTGAATTTCATTATTTCAAACCAATGAATAGCTGCCTCAAGTATGTAACACCTGTTGATTGGTGGATCTTCCATTAGACAGCCATTGAAATGGTCTAAAATAAGGACAATCAAAGTTTCATATTCTCAATTACAGAAGAGTTAAACATTTTTTTTTAATATTAGTCATATTTAGTAAAATAATTCTGATTCATCAATAAACCAGAAAAAAAAATTTAGACATCACTATTTTTTAGCAGATATTTACTGACTTAAACACCATAAAATATGATTTTTTTTTTTATGTCAAGAGCTACTGTCCATTTGAAACAAGTACATCTCTAATGGTTCAGACATTAGCAATTGAGCCATGATAAAGCAAACCTACTGTATAATCTAGAAATTTTGTTCCTTCAACAATCATTCTGACTAATAAAATTGTTCTAAAATTTTAATATGTCTATAATCACAAATGACATTATACTGAAATTCATTATACAATTATTTCCTAATGAAGTACTGAAAATAATATAATAACTAAATAAATTCAAATTAAATAAAAATCTAACAATCCATTTAATTCTTAAATTTGTGGGGAAAAAATCCCTCAATTACATGATATGGCAATTTAAATTTACTTTTATTAGATCAGAATATAATGCATTTTATTCAGCTTCAGAATTTATGATATGAACATAAATATTTAAGGTGAAAAAGGCTGCAAAAGAAATGCCCCCAAAATATAGTTTGATGCAAAAATGTTATATATATTATCCAGCACTACATAATCAAACATTACTTAACTGGTTAAATTTCAGCAATTATAATTACTTATTAGAAGAGTTTTAATTTTAATTTGATTTTTCTCTATACAAATATTAATTTTTAGTGCTGGAAAAAAATATATCAAACTTCTCTATTTTCATGCAATAAAAGTGTTTGCCATATCAAAATGAAGGACACATTTTCAAATTACTGTTATTGATTTTTAAGGAAAAAGTAACTTTAAATACAAAATGTAAATGTGAAGTTCAATAATTTTCCCCACATTTAATAAAAATAATTTCTGTGCTTTATTTGCTATGAAATCCACATATGAAATATCTCAGTTTTAATCTATCTGTATCAATTATGAGAATCGTAAATGATTACATATAAATATATAGCATGTTAAAGTGTATGTATCTCTATCTTCTCATTCAAAATTAGATAATTGTTTTAGATAGTTCTTAACATATCATGATGTCCATTGTGTAATGGCAGAAGATCTGACATTTGTGCCATAAGGTTTAGTCTAAAAATTTCTTCAACTAAGTGTATAAGTAAATGTTTGTCAACTGTGTAATAAGTACTTAAATCATTTTGACTGTTCCTTTTTGGAAACAGGTTGCCAATAAAAAAATTCTATTAAAAGTCCCTAAGTGCTTGATGTTTATTGTCATTAAGTTCTCTGGATTTCTACAAGTTAAAGTAAAAAATCATTCATTATTAAAAAAACAACAAAATAATCGAAATTTTATCAGGAAATTCACTGCAATTTCAACACATTTATGCAATCAACAGTCAACCACTGTTTTTCAAGTTCATTATAGAAAATTGTGTATTAACTTTATAGATCTAACTTGAAGCATTGAAATGATACAGATAAAATAAATAAATGTATCCATTTCTTTTTAGAAATAAGCCATAAGCAATGATATTAATTGATCAAGTCATTCATGTAACAGAAAAGGATGTAAATAAAAAAAAAGATGTATTAACAATAAAGTTTACAAAAAAAATTGCATGCATAGCCATGGATTGACAGCCAATAAGCTTATAAAGATGCAAGAAAAAATAACTACTACTGAATCAACACTTTAGACCAGACATACTATAAAGCAAGCTTAACAGAAGGACTACAAACTTTAGAAAATTGACTAATAAGAAATATATTTTAAATACAAAACAAGGAATGAAAGTAATAGTATAAAGAAATTTCAAGTGAATAACAAAGTTATTAAATCATCAGATAAGTTTAAGAGAGCGTACAAAGCCATTAGAATCAGAAAATTTTTGTAACCATTTTATTTTTGCCAAATTTCTTCTGTCAGTTTAAAATGTTGAAAAATGCAGTAACAATATTTAAAATTTAAATAATTTTTGAATTTTTAACAAAAGTATCAACTATATACTATTGGATATAAAGACAAATAGCCTTTAATCTTAAGTTGTTTTTAATCTTAACTAAACACACAAACTTTAAAATCTTTAGAAAAAACAAAACTTCAAAGACGAGTAATAAATTAACAAATAATAAAAAAGCAATAAATGCAAAAATATCATAATATAAATAAATCACGACAATATAATATATCATCTTACGCAATAGTAATCATCATGAAATAAACTTTTTACTAGCATAGTATGAATTAGAATATCATAATAAAATTTCAGTGTACATATTCACAGACTAAACATGAGACCTTTGTCATAACTTCACAATTCATACCATATATTAAATGGAATTTTATTTTTATTTGATTGTGACATTGAGTAATCTCATGAATCGAAGAATACTAAAATTTCCAGCACAGGTTATGCAATAAAGCAAAGAAAGAAAAAAAACAACATTTAGAATTTTTATATTATATTTTTTAAAATTATATCTAATATTTTGTATTGATATGTATTAATTACGTTGAAACTATATTCTTTACTACTTTTCTTTGAAATAACTATTTTCTGAGCTTTTGCCTATAATTTGTATACATTTATATGCAAGGTGAGATTTGGGGTTGCATATTTTTTATCGATAATTTCTGTCATGTATCTTAAGACTTACTGTACATAAGAGTTTAGATTACCATGCAACATTATGGCAACTGAAATCAGTTTCCCAACAGAATATTCATATAATGTAATAATTAATATTGGAAAAATATTAACAGTTTTGGAAAAGCAGCTGTATTTCAAAATGTATAGTTAAGAGCTGGCTTCCCACTACCTAATTAGATCTTAAATCTAAAGAAAGAAATATGCATTCAATGTAAACAAAAGCATAGAAAAAGACATAAGAAATATGAATTACTTTATTTCTGATATATAAAAAATGAATATACATTAAAATATATTTAATTTATTATGACAGATAGACAGTCTTTCAATACATACATAACTTCACATAAACAGCATCAGATCATGCTAAACTGCATTGTTCCCACACAAAACCTGAAAAAGAAATATTAGTGTAAAATTTGGTTATGATTAATTTTTAACTTATTTTGCATGTATAAGCAAAATACAGCTAATATGTAACTTTCTTTATATAACCCATAACTGATTTCATGCACCAATTTTATGCACAATTTCAATTCTCAAGTTATTCAAACTTGAACTTTTTGAAATTTTTCAAGCTAAACAAATTTTATTATATTGGATTATAACAAGAATAGTTTAAAATTTCAATAAAAAAATTTCTAACTAATATTTGAATAACTATAAACTAACTATTTTATGTTAATAAATTTCTTATTTACCTCATTGAAGTAGAAAGTTTATTTATCACAAATCGTTTCAACTTCTAAATAGCTATCCGTCATTTGTTTAGAATAGGGGATCTCAAATAATGATACAAATGTGTAGACAAATAGGAGTTAAGGTGGAACATAGAGATCAGGTGTTTTTTTTTTTCTTTTCTTTTTTTAAGTGTTAAAGCAAAAAAATATTTAATACCTTCCACAAAATAAAAGTTATGAAAAGACCATTCTTATTTTATGAACATATTATTATTATGTTTTACACCAATATTGTATATATGGCTGATAAAAGTTCCAGACATGAGATAAAGCTAATTTTTTTTTTTAATTCAACTCCATAAAATATACTCATTAAGTTTCTCATTAAAATTGCCTCCTACTTGAGCAGTTGATTATTGTGGTAAGTAATTGTTAATTTTCAAAAGTTAGCTTAAATCAGAAAAATCATTTCATACTGTTTTCAATTATTTTGCATTGAACCAATAAACCAGAAAATAAAAGGAATAAAATTTAAAAACTTAAAAATTAACTGCAAATGTTTTTGAGTTAATTTGATTTTTTTTCTTTTCATTTAAATTAAATTATGAAAAAATATCTCAGCAAGACAAATTGCATATCAAGTAACTATTGATATACAGATGCTTTCCGTTCTTTATAGTTGAGATATTTGAATTTAGAAAAAAAAAAAAAAAACCCTTATAAAGAATTTGGCCTTGTAAAAGATGCATGGAATATATTATTATCTACAGCTTTTATAAAACATATATTTTTATAATGAGTACAAATATTACGAATCTTTTTCTATATTTCCATTTACTTTATATATCAAAAATGATACTAATATTATATTTTTAAAATGTAATATAAAACAACTAATCATTGAATTTCTTTTATAATCCATCACCATATAATTATTTTTTTTGTTTTTGTTTTTGTGAAGATAAAAAATTGATTTACATGTTCTCATTGGTTTCCTGATAACATTTAATCTTCATGGATCTCTGTCAAGAAAAAATGAAATTAGAAATATGAAAACCAAAAATTTTTATTGGATTACAAACATATCCTCCATTAAATAATAAAGCCTTAAATCTCTAATTAATTTATTAAACTCAAAATTAAGTCGGCATGAGTAGCCTCACCAAAACTTTCTAAGAAATGCATTTGTGTACAATTAACCATATGCCACTGACAAACAATAGCTATGAAAGAGCCCACTAAAATATATTATTTGGTAATAAATAGTTGGAATGCTATTAATATATAAACACCAAAAAATCGAATGAGTATTTTGGGCAGCTGATTAAAACCAAAATTTGATACTAAACTAAAATTGTTGTCACAAACTCTCATATCAAATTTCATCTATTTAAGTCATTGTACTTTTAAGTCATCATGTTTGCATGCTTTTGTAAATACAGACCAAGACATATTTAAATTTAAATGGATTTGGTTTCAAATTTGTTACATATTTACACGTTAGATGTTAAATCTGATTATCAAATTTTATCCATCTAGCTCCTTTCTTTTGTAATTATCATATTAACTAAGACTCGGACAGCCAGAGAAACAGACTTCTTCTGAATATATTCTTCAAAATTTGACAGGAATCCACGAATTTGAAATCAAGACTATATACCATATTCCATCTGCCTAGATGAAAGCCTTTTTGAGTTATTGTATTCAGAGACAAACAGGCATAATTCCAAAAAATATCTGTTTTTCAAACTCAGGGAGGTTAAAATATGAAGATTTGTGAAAATCTTACATTCAAAGTTTTTGCTGTATACTTTCTCTGTATACAAGTAAATAATAATAGTAAAAAAAAGGGGCAGAGAACAAAAATTAGCAACCAAAAAAAGAATATTTCCATAGGTTTGCAGCATGTAAATTTCCTGTATATTCAATTAACAACTTTTGTTGAAAAATAGTGTAAATACACATTTTCTTCTATAATTATATGTGCTGTAAAACAATACATTTTAATCCTTGTAATTTTTATTTATTTAATCTTTCATAAGGTAATAAAAAATTTAGCAGAAAATGAACAGTATAATAAAATCGAAAACTATAAATGATAAATGATGCAACAGCAAAAAACAAAAATATTGACAAAAAGAGAAGGGAAAAAAAAAAAAAAAGCTTTTCAACCAGTTCATACCAGTAATGCCTCTACATGCTATCTTTTGAATTACTTAGAAGCTACCAAGCAAATATTTCATTTGCTACATTATAAAGCATTACACATTTGACACCTTAACATAAAATACTGTTTTTGAAATATACATATATATATATATAATATTTACAAATATTAATTCTTTTTTAAGCTCATGCTGAAAAACTGACACAAATATTTGATAATAGTGCAATGAGTATATACACCTTTCTAAAATAAAGCAGAAAAAAAAATATAAAAAATTCTTTCTCTAAATTTTTGCAAAAAAAAAAAAAAAACCTTTTACATAAGCTTTTATTTTAAATAATATTTTAATAACATTTATGCAAAAGTTATTTTATTCTATTTCATCTAAAAATACTGTAAATTTGAGTAGAATTAAAAATGAACCAAAAATTAATTTATTCGATATAGAATAATATGTATTGATAATATATAAAAATATCATACATTTTTTTTTAAACAGACTTTATATTATTGTTGATAGTAAAGATATAAACATAGAATTACAGATAAATATAAATTTCATTCTTTCAATCAAATATGAAAATCATACAAAAATGATAAACCTTACATTCTCATATTATGGTCACTTAGTAGGAATCATAGAAACAACAGCAATTGCTATTAATAGGAGAATTATTACAATCCAATAGCCTGCAAATTAAAACAAAAAAATTAAGCTACTTATATTTTTTATATTTAGATATTAAATGGCAAGGAAGCACTTGATTAAGTACAGAAAAATTACTATTTATTTAAAATCTCACCACATGTTCCAGATTTTCTATCAACTATGGCAACATGTCGAGTTTCTTTAATCAAACGTTCTCTTGTATTGTCAGCATGATCAACAATGTCATCAATTATTTCTATGTAAGACAAAAATGTTGTTAGTATTACAAAAGCAAATTATTTTAATGCACAAAAATAATTATTTTAATATTGTTATCTAATTAATAAATATTGAAAATTAGTAATATTAAAGCTGAAATATTAAGAATATATTGTTAATAATATATTTCATGTTTATTTTCATAAAATTATTGCTTCATGTTCATGTATTTTGCACACTGGGTAATAATATTACATTTTTTCCCTGGTGATTCTCCTAGTTGAAGTAGCTGCAGATAAAATTATATCTTGCTATATATTACAATAATAACAAGCAAATAATCAAAGAAAAAATTACAATAACATTCTATTTAACTCATTAATGGCCAATTCAACTAAAAGCAGAGGTAACAATATATCTCTTTTAAATCATGCTAAAAATGCCTAGCTTGAAATAACTGTAGAATATTAAATTTCAAATATTTAAGAAAAGTTACTGGAAAATCACTAAAAAAATTGTTTAATTTTTTTAATAACCATATGTTAAAAAAATATCTAAATTACAATAATATATCAAAAATAAGTATTAATTTTGAATTTATTTCATTGCAGAAAAAATAAATAGAGGAGAAAAAATTCAAGATAGTGATGCTTCAATTTCAAAATTTAATTAATGTGTGGTAAAGTTAGCTGAAAAACATTTAGTAGTTTGGAAATATATATCAACTTGTTAAGACAGAGCAAATAATAATAATAATAATAATAATGAAGAAAGAAAGAATGGAATGGAATCAATTTTGCAATGGAAATGAAAAGTGAATGGCTTTCACATGGAGATAATGGGTATTAATGGGTAAATCTACTTATTTATGGTTCAAATACTACCCACAAAAGTTTTAATCTCAAAATATTATCATCATTTTTTAAGTGAACTAAATTGTAGTTTTTTCTTCATAATTGTAGATGGATATTGTAAAGCAATACAATTATCTGTAATATTCCATAAATGCACAAATACTGACTTCCACAAGGTGTTGGCAAGTCCTTAATCCATTTAAGAATTGCTTAAAGCAAATGAAACCACTTTGAAACTAAAATATGTTCTACAATATCTTGGATCTCCAAGACAATAAATTAAAAATTATGTAAATAAAATATAAATTTAAAGTTACTATACAACTAATAATGAAATTAAATAGTTTATATATTCAACAAGATTTTAGTTATCCAATTTCAATATTTATAAATGAATCTGAAATTTAACATTGCAATTAAAAGCCTTTATATGGTTACTTTTTAGTGGTCCTTCTCTCTTCCGAGAAAAAAACAGTGTTAATCAGATAGAAAACATTTCTGTAAACGATTTGTATGCTCAGGAAATTAACAAAATAAACCAAGATACAAGGTTTGTGGCACTGCATTTTAATACCAACTGCTGGTGCAACAATAGGAGATGCAAACATATCAGTGGAATTTAAAAGATTGTCAAGAGTAGCAATAAAGTAATAGGGAAACAGACAAGAACAGTAATTGACATAAAATAACAAATAAAAAGTGAAAAACTTTTATATATTTCTGAATGTCTTCTAAAATTAGATTCTGAAAAATGCATCAATTATCCTTTTGTGTGCAATATAGCTGAATTTTTTAAGTATTTTTTTTTTTAGCATTTTACTACAAAAAAAAACTAGTAACTAAAACTTGTATCTGAAATGAGTAAGTTACAAGAACAATGCAGCCATAGAAGATAGCTAAGCATTATTTTTATAACATATAAAAAACATAATAAAAAATTATAAAGATTTACTTTTTTTATGGGATCGGATGGGGATGGGGTGCATACCTATAAATAACAAATCTAATACTCTCACAAAACCTATGGTGACTTGATTATCAAACAATATTGAAAATATTATAAATTAGAAACCCTGCAATTTGGAATATTTTCGAACCAATTATTGTTTATTTATCAATTAATCACAGAGCATTTTTTGACCAAAGTCATGAATTTCTTCTTATTTTTTCAATATTTACAAAGCAATTTCATTAAATAATTCCAACTAAAATTACAAATATTACAAATTAAATTATAAGTTGATTCTCAAATCTTGGGTTAAATTTTGAAAGATGATACAAACCCAATATAATATATATTTTTTAACAGATATGTATGGGTAAAAATTGTGTTCACACACACAAAATGAAACATGGAGGAAAAAAAAAAACAGAAAGAAGAAATATTTTGTAATAACGATGTAATAAAATATTATTCTTTTCATGCCTTACTTACTTGTATTTATTTATTTACTTTGTATGCATTGTTTAAATGTGTCACTTCACCTGATACATTTCTGTATAAAGAAATATATTGGTGTACTGTACCTCTTTCCACTCAAAAAAATTGTTCCGGGATTTAGACTCACTCATGTTATTAATTTCATGTGATTTATCCATTTCTATTAATTAATTCAATGGCAGAAAGCCTCCTATGATGATCACTTTTTATATTTGGAATGCAGTACTCCAAAATAAAAATGACTTGTTAAGTATATGATCTCTCTAACTTTATCTCTTAATTTTAAACAGATCAAGCAACCATTCTCTCACACTAATTCAACAGCTAAAGAATTCCTTTAATTTAACAAAAATCAGTTCACTCAATAAGGTAAGAGCCATTAATCAAAGGAATGAATGAAAGGCCCAATGCTGTTATATTTAGCATAATCACTATAGTAGATATAGCAACATAAATTATGATGAAAATTAAACACTGAAAGAATATTTCGTTGTTAAAAAGATTAGTTTTATCTATCAATAGAATAAGACTGAACATGTATCTTTTTAGGGGGAAACTAAGATGGAGAAAATTAAGTATAAATTAAGATGCTAATATTAATGATGCTTATTTTAATCAAATAAATTGAATTCTAGACATTATGTTTTATACAAATGGAGATAAAATTCTTAGCCCAGTTTACTGAATACACTGAATACACCCAGTATACACTGAATGATCAAAATCGCATCTAATCACATGATAGTTTTATATTTAAAAATCTTTTTACCAATCACTTAAGAACTAAGCAACATACACATTTTCAAAGAAATATTAATTTAACAAACTTATGCTTTCTGATTCATATTTTTTTGAAGTAAAAATGTACATTATAACAAAAGAAATATGTCACATACCATTTTGCAAATCGATTTCTTGTCCAATATTTTGAGCCATATGCTTCTGCCGTACAACAACATCATACAAGGTATCTAATCCTTTGTCTTGTTCTAAAACAAATTCAAATATTAAATTAACAACATGACAGAATCAGTTTAATACATTAAAAAATTTTCATAAAAATATATGTCTGAAAATAACAAATATTTTAAATCTGGACAGACATTTAACAATATAATTCTTTTTAGAAGAAAACAAAATTATATGAAGATTATTTAAAAAAAGAAAAAAAAAACTTTCAGATTGCAAATTAAAAGCATTTACAAATTCTCATTACAGATTGAAAGAAAAACATACTCACTTTATGTAATTAATCTGCTCTTCACTTTTATTAGAAAATTTAATCAGAAGAGGAGATACTTTATAACTAATAATTATTTATGATACAGTACCATAGAAAGAAAAAAAAATGAAAATAAGCCTATTTTAATAAAGAAATTATTAAATCTTACTTATTCAATAAAGTTAGTTTGCACCATTTTGTTTTAGAAATAGAGATGGACATTTTTAGAAAATTAAAACATGTATCTACATAATATTATTGACTGGTAGACTTATTTAGACATTAACATGCATGACTGGTGATTCTTTCTAATAGCAATTAAGAAAGAATGATATATAATGTACTCAGTCAAAGCTAATATACATTAGAAAACCTAATATGACATCTTAATGATGTGTTCTTTATGAAAGACTTCAAGTCACAGACTGGTTGAATATGAGTCATAAACCATAATTATCTTGAAATGCATTAAGAAGCTTGGATATATTTAATTCACAAATGAGTACAAACTACCAACAAATGACTACAAACTGCCCAACATTCATTTTAATTTTTAAAATTTTAAACATTCCTATAAACATTCTATAACAATTAATTTTCCTTTTTTTCTCATATATATATTCTCAACTTCTGTTAATATTTAAATAATTATTCATGCAACCTGTTTTTTATGATATTGTAGCTGCCTGTGTTGATTAGTCAGTTTGTCAGTATTAAGGCTCACTAAAATTTTCAATTAAATATTTTATGTAACTTTTTTTCTTAAAATAGCTTCTTATGTAAAATATTTTTAAGCTTCAAATTTCGATGGTCAGCTAATTCTCTCATACTTAAAGAAGGAAGGAAGAAGCCTCAATAGGAAACCTTAAGACACCTGTTTATTGCACTATGTATCTCTCTCTAATTTTCTGTCAGCTCCCATAAAATATCAGTTTTAAAGTGGAAATCATTACATTACAATTAATATAAAAACAATTTTTACTGAAACCAAGCATTTTTTTTTAATTTGAGTACTGAAAATAGTCATTTGGCATTGAAATCTTATGTACAGTACAGAATAATTTTTATAATTTATTTAATGTCTCAAAGAATTATTCAAACAATTTCTCTGATTCCTTATAAAATTCAATTTTTAATTTTACTTTCACAAGAATTTAAATGATGTCAATAATAGTATTTTATTTTGTTTCCATCAATAAATAAACTTCTAAAAATTATGAAATCTAAATTTTATACAGTCTTTTGGTCCTAAGCAATTGTATTCTGTGAAATACTCTTAACATTAAAACTTTTAAACAAACAAATAAATGTTTCTATATTCTGCAATTCAATCTGACTGACTTATGAAGTTTTCAGTATTACAATTTTAAAACAATCACCAATTCCATAATCCTAACCCTATCAGTCTTAAGAAACCCTGGATGCTGATTGAAGTTTCTTTTCATAGATGGTCGACAATGTAGTCTAAAAATTGTTCATTTTTATACAATAGTGATATTTAAATTTTCCAAAATCAGACAATTTTAGTGACTAATTTAGTTGATTGGAGTGTAACTCCTTTTATTTAAAATGTTAGTGTTTCAAAAAGATTATGTTAAATATGATTTACAGAGCAGAGGATCTAGGTAAAAATTTGAAATTCATAATTCATCAGAGCATTTATTGGCCCAATTCACACAAAATATAATTATTTACTTCATTTAGACCACTTTCTTAGCATGTATGCCTATTACTAAAGGTTTAAAAATTAGCTGTTGGGCTCTGATTAGAATGGATATCCTGTATATATTAAATCCTGTTTGCCTTAAATAAAAAAATATTTATTGAGTTAATAAAACAAATGTTGTAAAAGATAACAGAAAAACTTTTCCTTGCATCTATATTTTTGAAAACATATTTTATATTTATCCCATTTCACACAGACACATGCTGTTAATTACACTTTTCTAGTTTTAATTCGCAGTATTAGCTAGCTTATTTTTTGAACTTTAAGCTGATGCAAAAAGCAGTTTTGTGCCATAATACTTTTGGAAATTCTCGAGGGAAAACACAAAAGTGTCACTTAATTATTAACTAATTAAAATTCTAATTAAAAAATCATTCCCAGATGCACATTTTTGCCATCCTAACTATACATGTGCCGAGTTTGGAAACTCTGGGTCTGATGGTCAGGTCTGTAGAGTGTCAACACATACATTCTTCTTTATTACAAGTAAAGAAAGCATAATATTCCATGGATCTGAATTGTTATGTTAAAAAAGAACACATTCTTTGAATGTTCATAACACAATTCCATCTGCTAATTTCATACCCTTCTACGAATATTCCAAAATGGTATGCTTTTAGTAAATTATTGTTTCACATTTAATAAATACAAAAATATAGAAAATATATTCACCTGTATAAAAATTCAATGGAATAATAAAACATTCACATTATATGAAATATTTAGATTGAATAATAATTTTTGAATACTTAGAGCAATACCTTTGATAGCAAATTTCTGTTTTTCTCGAATTTCATCAAATGTTAAATCTCTAGTACTCTCATCTTCTTCAATATCCCATACATTTGTTGAATGTGTACCAAGTTCAGCTCCAAGTAAAGCAGTCCTAAAATAAGAATACTCAACAAATTTTACTATTATATATATATATATATATATATATATATATATATATATACAGTGGTGGCCAAAAGTGTGGACATTTTTTGAAAGTTTCATGTTTTTCAACTTTGTGTGCATGTAGAATATATTAATTTTCACTTAAATACAAATGTTTAGATATTAAATTGAAGGTTATTCAATGTAAAATTTAATAACAAAAACCGTGTTGCAATATCTGTATTACAAAAAAAGTTACGCTCATTTTAGTAAAACAAACAAACACAAATTGTTTTGAATAATGATGTGTTTTGTAATAAAAGCGTACTAGCCAATCACAAACACTGTTCTGAGGACCCATCAAATGTCTGTAACTATAATTTAGGTTATTTGGATGGTTAAAGAGTTATTGTTGTGGAAATATTTTGCGGAATGATACATACTAGTACAATTAAATACAGTATTGCTGTTTTTGAATATTTTAAGTCCTTTTTTTTAAAATTTAAACAAACAACTGACTGGACAAGGAAACAAGTAGAACTGATTGGACATCTACAAAAAGAAACCGAATTGTCATATTGAGAGAAAATGGCGTCTCTTATGCAGAAATTGCAAGACAAGTTGGTGGTTCAGTGATTTGTTCTGGTGTACGAAAGTTCTGTTTATGTTATGAAAAAATGAAATCAGTGGAAAATAAGGCCAAATCAGGCAGAAAAAAAAATGCACAACTGCTACTGCCGATAGAAAAATTAAACGGCTATGCCTTCAAGATAGAAAAATTTCATCAGATGCCATTAGATGCGAAATGAATGCAGCGGGTATTGCAGTAAGTTCAAGAACAAAAAGAAGAAGGTTATCAGGATTTGGACTACAAGCTAGAATTCCAAGGAAAAAACCATATTTAAATCAAAAGCAACTCGAAAAACGAGTTAAGTGGGCAAAAGAACACATTAAATGGTCAGAAAATCAATGGAAGCAAATAATCTGGAGCGATGAGACTAAAATATCGCTCTTTGGTAGTGATGGTAGAAAATACGTGAGACGTAGAGTAGGTGAAGCGCTTCATCCTGATTGTATTGAAGCAACTATAAAAACAACAACAAATGCCATGATTTGGGCATGTATGTCTGCAGATGGTGTGGGCCGAATTCAAGTGATTGATGGCATCCTGAATAGCAAAAAATACATTGAAATTGTCTTGGAACCAAAATTGATACCTTCCATCAGGGATTTCTTCCCCAACAAAGCACTATTTATTTTTCAGCAGGATTCAGCTCCATGCCACACAGTAAAAGTATGCAAAGCATGGTTTCAAAATAAAGGCATAGATGTATATCATGACCAGGAAACAGCCCTGATCTCAATGCAATTGAAAATTTGTGGCGACGTTTGAAAATTCTTGTACGAAAAAAACGTCCATCCAATAAAAGACAACTTATTGAATTTATAATTGATTCTTGGCATCATGTGATTACGTTCACTTGATGAAAAGACGCTGTGGAGCTGTCTTAAAAAATAAGGGTTATTCTACTAAGTATTGATTGTGTAAGTATCACTTTAAAAAAATGCGAATCTAAGATAGATCTTACTAAAATGAGCATAACTTTTTTTGTAACACAGATATTGTAATACTGTTTACGTTATTAAATTCTACATTAAATTACCTTCAATTTGATATAGAAACATCTGTATTTAAGTGGACATTAATATATTTTACAAGCACGCAAAGTTGAAAAACATGAAACTTTCAAAAAATGTCCACACTTTTGGCCACCACCGTATATATAATTCATAGATGAAATAGCAATCGAGTCTCCATTTAGCATTTGTTCTCATAGTAAAAATAATGTATGGGAACAGTAAAATTGGTTATAATAACATCCAGAACTGCATTAGAGAAAAAATTAATCACCATATCTAATTCATTGCTATATATATATATATATATATATATATATATATCCTAAAAATCATTTCCTAATCATTCAAACTTTGTCTTTAGTGAATAATTATGAATAGAAATATCTTTCCGACTGCAAAGAGTTAAATTGTGTGGGCTATTCTTTCATCCATTGAGCCAAAATTACATTCTAAACTTACAGAAGTTTCAAATACATTTGCATGCCCTTACATTATGTCTTCTTATTTTATACTGAAATTGCGCTTGCTTGCGCTAAAATTGGACAAAAATTGGATTATTTCATTGAAATCATAAAAAATAAAAATCATTTTTAAAGACATCAAATCCTATTTCTTCAAAACATATTATATATATATACATATATATATATATGCCGACCTTATAATAATAATAATTAAAAAAAAACCATAATAAGACAGTTTTCAAAAAGAAACCACCAGTTTTTGAAAGTGTCAAAATTCTTGCATTATTCAGCATCTCTAATAAAAATATTCAACAATGTCAGAAAAAGATAACTCCAAATCAATGAAAATGAATTATTTCAATCATTATATCCATTTTCTGCCTCAATATTTTCTCTCTACATTTTCTTTTAAATTCAAAGCCCATATGAACTGACTGTTAGCCCAATATTGTAACCATAAATCAAGGAAAGTAGTAAATTTTAAATACAAGACACAGAAGAAACACATTTTAAGATGTATTCATAAAAAAGTAATGAATAAATAATAGAATATTATTTATTCATTACAAATAAAAATTGCAGCTTAAATAACTGAAAATTACTTAAAGTAAATCAAATATACAAGTAATTATTTAAAAAGTTTGATTAAGTAAAACTTCCAAGTGTCTCTTAAAATTCATATCTCTGATAAGATACTTTTTTCATGAAATCAAATAAACTGATACAAAAATACCTTGAACCACCTTCTTCTTTTAAACTGAAGGCATCATCAATTTGAACTTTTTTGCTCTTTAAGGCATCCATTAATCCTTGTCTCCTCTGAAACTCACCATCAGTACTTAAAAAATTTAAAGAAGTCTCGCAAAATTCTTCAATACATAGAAAAGAAATTTATGTAATGTAGCTTTTGAAATTACTATAATTTAACTATAATAAAAAATCCAATAATTGCATTAATAAAAAAGAAAATCCAAATAATAATAATAATTGTTTCAATTAAAAAAAAAAGCTTCTTCCCCAAATTAATGTGCATGGGTTTCCACGATACTTTTAAATACTTTCTAAAAACTTCAACAGAAATAATATAACTTCCAAGGAACAATGAAAAATAACAGTTTTTGCTACAAAATCTGGTTAAAGAGTTATGTCAGCTGAAATCTGCTGAGGAATTTGAGAATACATATTGACTTGTTAGAGCTAAAAATAAAAAATGGAATTTAATCTATTTAACCAAAAAAGTAAAAAGTTATAATTTCAAAAAGATGTCCGAAATTAATTGGTTAAAGGGTACTTTTAAAATGTGCCTTTATTTGTAAGAAATAATTACATTTTAAACCTATTTATTTATGAATAGAAATAACATAAGCAAACTCAGCATTACATCTATTCATAAACAAAACTCATGGGCTATCAGTGAAATCAATCATACAAACAGCAAGTGGTAAAAAGTGATAATGTGAATGAAGAATAATAGAAGCTTATTAAGTTGGGTTATGTCAATTTGGAGTGACATACATTTTCCATAAAACGAAAAAAAAATTTTAATGAATTTTAAAGTTATTTATGGTAGTCATATTTTTAAACTTTAAAGATCTATTTGAAAATTTTTAAAGATACATATATGTAGTAAAATCAATTTTAAAATAGATTTCTTTAATAATCTCTTGCACACAATTTCTTTTAAATATCTCAATGCGTGTAATTATTTGAAATTATTTTTTAAATAATAAAAGAAGAAAATATTATTTCTTACATTAAACAGAAGACAATAGAATTAAAAAGGTAAAATAGAATATTTTTCCTTTTATAGTATAACAAATCCAAAAATAAATTGTCACAGAGTTCATATTAGTATAAAAAAGTCCATTTACAGCTAAAATATCAGTTTCAATGGAATGCAATTGAAAATTATTAAAGAAAAAAATCCATAAAAGAATATCATTAAGGAGAAAAAATACAAAGTAATTTTTTTTAAATAAAGTATGAAAGGATACAGTAAACTTTTTGATGCTAATAGAGTTTGATTTAAAGATGTTACATTGTCATCATATTTTTTCATTAATTTCCTCGCATTGGCACTTGCCTATAAGCAAAAGCAAAGGAAGTTCATTCAGAATACACCAATTATTATATAAATACATCAGCAATAAATATTATCTTAATTATCTATCTTACAAGTTTTAATAATGCAAATCAAGAAGCAAATAAGTTTCTTGATATCAATAGCTTATTACCCAAAATGATTTGCTATCATCAAAATGTAGTCAATTCATTTAATAATCAGCAAATTTAAAAATAATTTATTCAAATTCATTCCTATAAAAAAAATTTGGAAAAAAAATTCTGTCTTTAAAATTCCTTGGGCATTATTAATAGTTGAAAATTTGCATACACTAGTTTTGATAAACTGATCCAATTACCCTTCAATTTAAAAAAAATATCTAAATTTATTTATTTTAGAATGATTAAATGCAACAGAAGAAACTTTTCATTGTTTTTATTGATCTAGGTTGTGATTTAAAAAAAAGAAGGGGGAAAAAACACAATGTGTCAGAAATAAAGTAATAATGAACAGGACTGAGCAATTTGATGCATTTTAAAGACCCTAACACTAAAGATAACAAATAAAAAAGGGAAAATCACAAAGGTAATAATAAATTTGAAAATGATGAGGATAGTTAAGTAATATCAACACTTGAAAACATTCATCAAGCAATGGTAATGAATGTTCGCATGAGCCTTTGCAAAAGCAATTGTATGCTTAGTGGAGGGAGGGGGATGTAATTGATGCAAAACATTTTCATGAAACACCTTTTATCAAGCCTTTGTGTCTACATAGACTAAGAAGTAATCCTGTGATCATATTGGGTTAGACAAACAAGACATGGCCAATACTTAAACAATAAAATAAAGTTTGCAATAATAATTCTCTAGAGCCTCATGAAATAAGAAAACGACACATCTCAATGGCCGCTATTATAAGTATTGTCTAAAATAAGGGGGAAGGTGAAAGATGGAAGAGATTATTTTTACATTTTATCTAATGACACAATGAATTTTGATTTTCAATGAAATTTTGTGATATAATAGCCATAGAAAATCTCCAAATTTGAATTAGCTATAAAACGAAACATAAGTTCTGAATTAAAATAATATGTATAACCAGCTAAAAATGAGTGAAAAGAATAGAAAAAAAAAACTCATATCTAACAGGACAGAAATCAAGACTTAACAAAAAAATCTGGATATAAACATCTTATTAACTGCCTATCATCCATCTATGAGGTAAAACTGTCTAGAATTTATAGTTTTAGATTCCAGAAATGAGCAATATCCATTAGTTCTTCTTTAAGAAACAATTGTCCATATAATAGGTTTTTTTTTTTTTTTTGGAAAGTGGGGTGGGGTGGGGGGCTTTTCAAATTTCTAACATACTAAGGAAGAATAATAACTTAATGAATTACCTACACAATAAAGTCTGATAAATTTATACTAAGTTAAGTATAGTTAAGTATATAAGATAGTTAAGTATAATTTACTAATTACATTTGAAAGTCCTTCAAAATTATATTTAATTTATTGAGTTGAATTATAGTCAATCTATTAAGCTAAAATATACTTAAACAGCCAACATAAATCTAATCAACTTTTCAGAACCTTAAAGTATAAACTTACATTAAAAAAGTAAAGAAGTTATGTATCTTACAATATAAAAGTAAAGACGCATATAATTTAAAAAAAAACTTCATTACCTTACTAGCTGCTACACTATTTTTTGGTTGCTGATTACGATAGGATATTTTTTCCATAATCTCTCGACCAAGACTCTCACAGGCATCATATTTTATCATCCTAAAATATTTCAGCAATTAAATATTTTTATATACACTTAATATCATTTATAGAATGGATGATTTTACCCAATCTTCTTTTATTCCCTACAAATAAACTATTTTGTCTTATTGTAATATATAAAATTATAATACAGTATATACACAGGGCATATATATATTTTTTTCTCGTTATATACCAGGAAATATACTCGGAATATTGTGTTTATATGGTAGGTTCAAATTTTTCATTTTATGCCACAATAGTTATACTGATAAAAATTTAAAATATCTTTATCACCAACAGCAAATTACATTAAAAACAAAAGTACTATAAAGTAAATGAAAAATACATATCTGATTTAAGTGACTTAGATTCATAGCCAAGTTGAATATCATTTTCATATCAGAAAATAAACATCTTGACTCATCAGCAGATATAAAGATATCACATTCTCTAAAACTTTCAAACAAGATAATTAAATCCCAGTCAAATGGATTTCCATATAAAATAGATTTTATACTGAAACCAATCATTAAAGTTCAAATATTAGCTAAAATATTGCATTCAAATTCAATAACAAACCATCTAATAACACATGAATATTATATTACATATTCTAGAATTTCAAAATTCTTAGATCCAGCTAAAAGTAATAGAAAAAAATTTATTATTTATACAGAATGCTTAGTGAAGAATTGCTGAAAGAATTAAGTACTCTTTAAGCCCCTAAGTGAAAAAAAAAACATCATGTATACATAAACCTGCATATTTTCTAAGCACAGTATATTTTCTAATTTATAATAATACATTGTTTTTGTTGAAAAATGTTTAAATTTAAATCTATACTTTTTAAAATTCAATTTTAAGTATGTATTTTTAAAATTTTCCTATTTGTTTCTGCAATATTGCAAAAGCATGTCTTCTGTTATGCAACAAACTTTTGGTTTTGACACAAAAACATAAAAATGAATTTCTAAAAAAACTATCATTACCAAAATTTTTTATAAGATTAACAATAAAAATTTGGGATCATTTTCAATATATCTTAAAATTAACAAATCAGAAGTTAATTTGGATGAATATACCATTTCTGAAAATGTTAACATTGATAGAAACATAAGAAATACCAGAAAATTGAACAAAAAAGCATATGATCAAACATTTTGTATTTCATATTTATATATACATATATAAATATTTGACAAGGTTCGAGTGAAAAATATAAACTTTCTCCAATGTTAACTCACAATATTTAGCTACTCAAAACATGTTATTTGCAGCTTTATAAAGTTATGAGTTAAAGCATTCTAGGATGGATAACATCACATGATTGGCAAAACTGCCAAATATTGACAATAAAATAATGCCATATTCCAACTGAATTTTTTAGGTCAAATGTTTTTTTAACATATAAAAATAATAGTGTTTAGAATTGTTCAGCCTATAGAAAAATTTATCATTTTGTACTTCTAAAGTTTAACAAAGGATTTTTTTAATGAAATTTCAAAAATTTAATAAAAACATTCTTTTTATTTGAATGGTGTTTTTTTTTTTTTTTTTTTGCATTAACTTTAAAAAAGTTACAGAAAACATGATTATACACTTTACAATGAAATGAAAATTATTTCACCATTCCAAGTTTTCATAAGTAATGGAAACAAATTCAAGAAATTAAATAGACCCCAGCTGTATAGTTAGAAGTAAAATAAAAATAGAAAATGACACTTAATGCAAATTTTTAAATGCATTTTATGAAACTAAAACAAGATAATATATGTCATTGTCTTGAAGTTTTGAATTTTAAATTACAGCAAAGAAAGTAATTTTTTTATCACAATGTTTACACGTTCAATATAATTTAACTATTAGATAAAGCAACAGCTTTATTTTAAATTTCCCCACAATAAAAAGAAATAAAAGGGTTTTTAACTTTGAATACTTATAATTAATTAATATAAAAAACTAAAATAACATTTGGTTTATTATATCAAATTTATATAATAAATATAATATAATTTGTTTATTATATAATCATAAATATAATAAACTTTATTAAATTAATTTTGATAAATTAATAAAACACGGCACAAAAATAAAATTCGTTATCATTAAAAAGTCAATTATTTAGAAATATAATGTGAAGTAAAAACGGTTTTTGAAAGATAATACACACCAAAACTATTGAAAAGTTAAGATAGAATATCCTTTAATGTTTAAGCAATAAAAAAATTTAATTATAATGTTGAAAACAATCTCCTATTATCCAAGACGTAACATGTGCGAAATAAAGTAAGTTCGGGTTCAATGGAGTATTGCATTTTGCGCATAGTGATTTTAGGATCATAAAATGTATGGAAAGTATATGTCAAGCTTAAAAGAAATCTAAATTAGGCGACTACATGGTCAACCAACATGCAATCATTTAGATATATAACTGACGATGAAAATGTATTACTTTTTCATTAAAATAGGCTGAAGAACACAGAAACTTTATCTCTTAAATCCCGCAATGACTGAAACTCATTGAATACATAATTCAAATTCATAAAAAAATGATAATAAGAGTGTAAGATATCAAAAAAACTTGACAAACTGTAAACAGTTTCAAGAATAGATACATTACCAAGAATCTTGTGTAAACGCCATGGTGAAAGAAAACAACGAACTTTAAAATCTTTCAGAATATTATAAATGTATAGATAATTATATTTCACACAGACAACAGAAGAAAAAAAATCCAGCACAATTTTAATTGTCACATGATAAACGAAAACAAACCCTAAAACTATTTAGTTTTGACAACAAACTTTTGTTGTTGCCATGGCCAAACTCTTTAAAATCAAGAAATGCAATTTCAATAGTAATTTCGATACATTTGATGAAATATATTCTAAAAAAGAGAAAATTAGTTATTCGTTTAAAAGATAAATTAAGGGTTATTTCCACAGCTAAATATTCTTCTATTTTGTTAAAATAAATAATCTATATAATTAATCAGATAAAGCCACAAAAATAAACTTGTACTTGTACTTAATCAATAAAGAGGTAAAGAAAAAAACTCAAGTTTAGCATAAGCGGCATAACTTATTAATGACATTGTTCAATTTCAGCGTGAGTGTATATTTTGACGATTGTTTTTGTAGATACCGAATATGATATCAGATTATTTTCATATGCAATGAGAATAAGAATTAGAAGTAAGCTTGCTATACTGTTTTCATAATTAAATTATGTATTTTTTATTGCATGTTTTTGTGAACATTTTAAAACAATTATTCTCTTGTTTGCACTGTTTAATTTTTAGATTACTTTTACGACTGTTTGAAAATGATCTCTAAGTGTCCAATTTTATTTTATACTGTTTTGAAAATTTCCCCAATGTTAACAAGCTTATGAGATTTCATTTTCATTTGATCTTCAAGGAATTCAAATGATATTCTAGAATTCTGTCACTACCAATGTTAACAAAAATTTTATTTTTCTAACATTGAAAAGGAAAAAAAAGCTATTTTACTGTTAATGTAATTATCTTCCCTATAGTACTGTTTTAAGCTAGCTTTTTAATTTTTATAAATGGTAAATAGTTCAGTGAGCTTATTTATGAAATGTAAAGTCTTGTTTTTCTTTTAAAGTCATGCATTTATCATCATATCAAAAAGAATGTGACTTAGCCCACTGCTTGCTTCTGAAATATTTTCTGATTAATAATTATTATCAATACTGTCTTTCTTAGCATTTTTAAAGTGTTGATAAAAAATGTTAAATTAACGGTCTTAGAAGCTATATTAACGCCTAAAGCTTACTTGAAACAACATTAAAAATTTGCAAAGCCATTTGCTTTAGTGCTTAATAATAAATGCCTCTGAAAGTGAAATTCTGCACATTATTTTGATGATATTAGATATTATATTTTATATACTGAAAAAAGATTTATCTTTCATTATTGCATGTTATTTGCATGTGTACTGTGTTAAAAAAATTGTCTAATCTTTTAATTTTTCTTTGAAAATATCTTATACAAGAATTATTTTGAAAATTCTGAATTGTATTGCATTTTGTTTGGTGCTTGAATAATACCTGTAGCTAATAAATTATTATAATTATTATTATTATTTTGATATTTGTATCCATTGATAATAAAATCTTTTTAAGAAACAAGAAAGTTTTTATTTTCATTGTAATACATGTGTTAGTATTGAAAATAATTAATGAATATGAAATAATTCATTTAAGTAACTACAAAATTTATATTAATTTCTCTTGAAAACTTTTCATTTCAAATTTTTATACATTATATATATTTTTAATGTTATCAATCACTAGAAACAAATATTTGTAGAGTTATATTTTAAAGATTTTGAGTTTCATGCTGTTCCTTTATGGTTGTAAATACTGTTTCCTTTATTTTTTTAATATGTATATATTTTATGCATATTCTTATTAATAGCTTACAGTTTAAAAATAAGTTGAAAAGCTCTTAAAATGTGACTCAAATATGAATAAATAATATGAATGGTGTATGAATATTTAAATGGCTTGAGTGTGCATATCATAAAAGTCTTTATATCCAAGTAGGCATTTTATTTTTTAATAATGTAAAATTAAAATATTCATTGATAGAGTTAACATTCTAATAACATCTAATAGTCATCATTTGATACCTTTTGTACTGTAATTTCCAAATGCACGCTGAAAAACTTTTTTTTTTTTTTTGGGCACAAAAGATAAAAAGTTTTTCTAAATTTCAAAACTTATATATGAGTAAAAAAAAATTAAAAAGGGGGGGGGTGACATTCAAATTCGTCATCATAAGGGTGAAAACTTTTACTTAGCAAGTAAAATGATTGGTGTATAAATGAAAAAGAAAGAAATAGTAGAAATGAAAAGTACTGTATTTGGCAATATTTTGTAGTTTATTGCTTGCTTCTGATTAACAAAAAATGCACGTATGTTTTATGAAAAATCAGCAGAGTTATATATAAGTTAGTTTAGCTATAAAATATCCTATAACTTTTTGGCTTTAAAAAAAATCTGTTAGTAAATGTTGCCATTTTAAGTTGTTAGAGCATAGTATTTAATACATTTTCCTAGTTATTCATATTTTCTTAAGAATGAATTTCTGATAATCTACGCCAAAGAAATTTATTTCTGTATCTGAAATCATATATAGATAAAAACCATTTTGTGTTAAACCAGGAATAGTTTCCTCACAAAATTCAAATTAAAAAAACAACCAGTTTGTGCAGAGAGAGAGCATATTAGTCTTGTACCAATTTAAAATTTTATCATTGCTAAGTCTGATAGTTAATTTTTGTTACTTTTTATAAGGATGAAAAATGGTAATTAACTATGGTGTATAAGGTATTTTGTCATATTTTTTATTTGTACTTAAATGTCTTGCATCATAATTCAAAACAGATTTTCTGGGAGTTTCAGGATTTTTTTTTTCTTCCCTCTTTCTTTTTTTTCTTCTGTAAAACGGGAACTCAATTCCTGTTTTACAGATAATGATTTATAAATGATTTAAACTGTGTGTACATTAGACGATAAATTTTTTTAAATACAGAAATCAGCAGTAAATGCATAGAAACAAAAGGAAAAAGGGAAATTTTTAAAAATAGTTCATTATTCTTTATATCATTATGAAAAAATCAATTTGGTTGGCATGTGTTGAAAAACTCCTACATACTCAGTAATGGATGATAATGCTTTCACAGGATAGTATGAAACACAGGCAACAAAGAAAATTCAAGCATGCAAAAAATGGCTCTTATTAAAGTCAACACGTATACAGCAAATCATTTATTAAACTATTGCAACAACATGCATAAAAAAACTCATTGGTAATCAACACTTCAATTCTTTGTCTGCTCATTTCACTACTGATTGTCTTCAGCTTTATATAGCTTCCATAACACTGCTAAAACGTTTCTAGAACAAATGCTGGAACTGAAGTCTTAATGGAGATATTGGCAAAATACAAGTAATTTCGACTATCTTAATTTTTGTTAACAAGGTTGTTAGTTAAAATTATCTCTAAAACTCTCTTCCTTACCATAAGTCTAATTGTTCAGGGAAGCAATATTACAAATCCATAACAATATTAATAGTATTTCAAAAGTTTTATTTAAATCTAAGGATATATATATGAGAACGTTTTTTATGGAAATAAATAATATACTATTAGTGAGGTAGGAACAAGAATGAATGTATTCTTGTGAAGTAATGCTGAATTATATGGCTTTTTTTTTTTCAAATTTATATGAATTATTTTTTATTATTTATTTATTGCTATTTTATAAATAGAAATAAAATTTTAAAAAACATTTCAATATAAGAATTTTTGATATATTTTTCAGGGAAAAACATGTGGAATCCACTGAATTGGTATAGCATTGAAGAACGGAGTGCAACTTTAGCCCAAGTAAATTGCCTTCCCAACTATTTAATATGTTTTATAATCATAGCAGTATTAAATAAATCAGGATAATTCTTCATATTTTAAAATCCTGATATAATGTAATAATACAGGTCTGGAAAAAAAATCCAATTGCAAATTTGATAATAAATTGATAATAGTAAGTCAAAATTTGTTCAGTGCATTTTTATGCCATAGTAAATGGTACTTGTTGTGATCTTACTAGATTGTTAACTGATGGATATTTTGAATTGGAATGAAGTTTTAAACCTCATTAATCCATATTCTGTGTAGTAAAATTTAATCTTTAAGATGAAAATTATTTAATTTCAAGATCTCTTTGTGTTACCCTCTACACATAAAAATAAATACTAATTTTAGTCTACATTATGAGGTAGTTTTATTAATAACTGGTTAATTTAGTTTCAAATTTTAATTTAATCAATAAATTAATGACATATTTTAGTTAACTTTTATGAAAATATTTACTTTTATCTATTTTTTGATAGGTATACTATGGAAAAAGTAACTAAAGCAATAAAATGCTTTAAAAAGATTAACCATAATTATTCATGATTTTCTTTTTTCCAAATTTAAAACATTGTGGTGGAATGTAGATTATTATGATCTGTGCAGGAAGCAACAGGACGAATGTTGTTGGAAACATTTCTTTAATAATCACATTCACATACTTAAACATACACTAACACAAAGACAAGACATTCACGCACGCGGCTTCACAGTTCAGCATCACATCTCATTCTAATTACAATCGCAATGCACTATGGGATGACACATGGGATGGCTTAATCAGGCATCGCCATCTAGTATCCAAAAGAGAAGATAAGTGTAATGCAACTGCTACAACATTTAATTAGTATGAAAGAATATTGAGAACTGATAAATTTCAAATACATATAGTATGAAATATTATTATTGTATCGAACCTATGAAATATAACATTGCATTTAATGTGTAGTTAATGTTTTTAAATAGGTTATTGGAAAGTTTTTATTTGTATTTTAATTAATGATTTTAATAATTCATTGTGTTTACATCCTATAATCTTAATATTTTATTATTAAAAACATATTATTTTTTTACATTTATTACTATTTTATACATTTATTATTTTTTATAACTTTATTTGTCAACTAGGCAAGTAAAATTTTTCTTAATAGACCTGCTTCTATCCTTGCCCCCCCCCACACCCCACCTTAAATGCAGTATCTCTAGGCATCTATTTAATCAGAAATCTGCTGATTAGTATTGTGATTTCTTGTAACTTTGTATGTATTATAAACTTGAATCTAAATTATAAATTTATTATTTTTTGAGATTTATAACATTTTATGATAAATCTGATTATAAGTTCCTTATTTAACTTTTAGAGTGGTCTCTTTGGTTTGTTCTTTTGTGCATCCGTCATTATGCTGTGGAAAATATACAAGTCAGTTCAGAAATATGAATTGCCTGCTAGAGACATCAGTAAAGGGCATCGATGGTGTCCCATTGATTCATTCTCCAATACAGCCTATTGTAGCATATGTTCCACTCTAATCATTGATGGCTATTTCTGCGATTCTTGTGGAGTATGTGCTGATTATTCCTGTTACAAGAAAGCTGATAAAACTCTCAAATGTAAAGCTTTATCATCTGATGATTGTTCCATGAAACACCACTGGGTAAAAGGTATTTTAATTTTTTTTTTATTTCATTTATATTTGAATGAATTGGAGATTATTTTTTCTATGAAAATCTGATATGAACCTTGAACTCTGTTTATTTTTAGCATAAAAGCTTTTTTTTTAACTTTATTTGCTAAATTTTAGTCAGAATCAATATTTTATAGAATGACATTTTTGTGAATTTTAATTTCAGCTATAAGAAACACAAATTTCTACTTGCCAGTATTTCCCCTGTAACAAAGAATTCTGTTATATTAAAAGTGGTTGACCATTCCGTTTCTAGGTATACCATTTGCCCTTTATTATAAACCAGTTTGAAACTTTGCATTATAAAAAAATACTGCTGTATCTCTCATATCACAAACATTGCTTTTGCTCATTAATGTGGGATCTTACTTTTAAACAGTGAATTCTCCTTTATTTTATTTACTATTTAATTGAATTAAATCTATACCGAAATTCAGCAAATCTGTTTGAAAAATAATCAGAATTCCCTTCCTTCACATGCTTTCAATTTCAAGAAATAGGCAATTAAAGAAATTAATAAAAAATATTAATGTTTTTGGAGTTTGTTGCTTTATATTAAACAAACAAAAAAAATCAGAGTCTTGTCCTACTCTTATGGTACCCTCTTCTACCCTACTGACTGACCTACTTTTTTCTTATGATCATTATGATTCAGTACTCTGAGCTTCAAATGTTTTTGAATTTTGTTTCAGTTAATTAGCTGTATAATTTTTTTTTTTCTCAAGGAGTGGAAGTCGTATATCAGTTTAAATTTCTGTAATATCTACAAGATTTTCCATGTATGCTAATTTCTTTTATGCCATCATAAGGAATTTAATTATTTTGCTGTTAGTGTTATTACCCTCCCACACACACACACACAATTTTATGTATAAAATATTCTTTTTAAATTTTATAATTTGTGCAATTTCTTTTTTCTTTAAATGTTTTCCCCTCTTAGTAAATTATGTGTATTGATTCTCATACCCTATGAAATCAAAAGATTTTTTTATTTTATTTTGATTTGTTTGCTGGAATAAATTAAAATAATTATTCAGTGATATAATTCTCTTTACTCTATTACGGTCATGACATATCTATTCCTCTTACTATAAAGCTCAAGAATATTGGGGTTTTTTCTCTATATTTTTCATTTTAATAATTAATTATTCCTCCTTCCAAGGAGTTCACTTTTTCAACTGAATTTTTACATACATTGGTGTAGTTTTTTAATTATTAAATTCCTTCATTGTGTTCCATCTTTTAGCCTTATAATTTATTATTTATCCTATCTTGCCAATGGCAGTGGGCCATAAAACTCAAAATAACAACAGTAACTTATTTCACCAATGTCTTTCTTAATTATATTTGAAATATAAACCAATTTGATAAAAATAGTTCACAAAAACATTTTATATTAGTTAGTTCTAAGATAATTTTTCTTTGGAAAATTAAATATTTTCTATTTTTTTAATTATTATTATTTTTTATTATAAATATTATCTATTCACATTTTTTTTTCATTTTATTATCTTCTATGAAATAAAAATCTAATTGAATTAATTATCACTTAGTAATTATTTTTTGAATATCTAAAATAGTGTTTTATTATTTAAAATTCTCAAGTATGTAAAATTTTGGAACTCTAATACATTAAGAAGTGATTAAAAAACAGATTATAAAATTTCGTGTTTATGAAGAAAAAGCATATAAAGTTTATTATGAACAATTTAATTGAAACTTTATATTAATTTTACTGCATTATCAGTAATACTCCATTAATAAAATATGCATTTTAATTTAAATTTTTGATATTTGGGGAAATTATCATCATAAATGGAATAATAATTCTGAAATCGTTTAAAGCCAATTTAAGATTCTGAAGTTTGAATTTTCAAATTTTACAAGTAGAACCATTATTTGCCTCAAATTTTAATATAGAACAGAAACATGGAACACATAGTAATTATATGTGTGATATTATGAGAAAATATGGAATATCCTTAAAAAATTGATAAGCTGAATGTTACAGAAATTGTTAACTAATATTTAATCTTATTAGATAATCCTGCAACTCAATTTTTTAGTTGAAAAACTCTGAAATCATGATCTAATTTGAAAATATGTATCACTTAGTGATTTAAATATATATTGGATTTGTACTCCTCAGTAGTTTCTAAGATCCATAATATTGGATCATAATGTTCTCTGATACACCATTTTTATTAAATATCAGTAATTTTTGCTGACCAGCTAACTTACTAGAAATATTGCTTGCATCTCATTACAAAACAATCTTTTATATATAGTTTTATGTCAATGATTCTCTCAATAAAATACTTTTAAGCTTCAACATAGACCTTAAAACCATATTATTTTAAAGCCTTACACCTTTTATTTTTATAATATTTTACATAAACCTTCCTAATGAAGTTAAGTTCCTTGAAATGTTAGTGCCATTAAAAACATTGCAGTTTAGCCATGGTTTACTCTGACACCATTAAAACTCGCATCCAACCAAACAGCCATTAAAAACATAACTGAACAAGTCTCTAACTTTTAAATGTATATTATATTTTGCAATTTCTGTGACTTCACTTACTTATTATTCGTAGTTACAATATAAAATGGAAACATTCTCATTTAGCACTGAAAGAAAATATTGTAATTAAATATTTGATGGAACAATAAAAACAGTTTGAATTTCATGGCAACAGTGAGAAGTATTGTTGAAAATTATTAAAAAAAATTACAGTAAAGTATATTTAAAAAATTGCACAGTAACTGAATTAAAGAGATGATTTTTAAAATGATATAAAAACCAGTTTTTAAGACTAGTGTGGAAAAAGGTGAATATTAAAATAAGATTAATTAAAATTCTAATTGATTTTGTTTAAAAAATTGTTTTAAGTTACACTTTTTCTTCTTCCAAAGCATATGTATGCTGTTATGTTGGTCAAAGTTCAACAATGTATCCTGTAGAGAGTCAAAATATATGCACACACACATATTTACACATTCTGTTTTAGTAATGAACATATTTTAAAAAAAAATAATTTTGTAACAATTTAAAATAAACTTATTTGAAACTTTAATTTCATTTGTACCCTTTGATTTTATTATAGGGAATATTCATGCACTCTGTTCCTGTGATGTTTGTGAAGCAGATTGTGGCACAGAAGCAGGTCTTTCAGATTTTCATTGCTGCTGGTGTCAGCGAATAGTACATAAAAATTGTCTAAATAATATGTCAGAAACATGTGATTTTGGTCGCTTTCGCTCATTTATTGTGCCCCCATTTTGTGTAACTTTAAAAAAAGTTGGTATAAAAGGTCGTCGTCATTTAGTTGTTGATGAAGTTAAACTTCCTCCATACAGACCTTGGAGCCCACTAATTGTTATTGGAAATCGCAAAAGTGGAAACAATGAAGGGGAAAATGTTCTTAGGGCATTCAGGTCCTATTTGAATCCGGCTCAGGTAACTGAATCATTTTATTTTTTCTTATTTAAATGTTTTATTAAAGCATTTTTACATTTTTAGGTAGATTATTTAAAACTATCAATTATCTAACATGCAAAAGTTGATTTAATTCTAAAAAGGACTTATAAATCCAGGAACTTCTTTAAAATGAAGCATGTGTCTTGTGCAAAAGATAGTAAAAAATTTTCTAATATTATCACCAATGCATCTGAATTGCATTTCTGAACGAAATTTCTGCAGTTTAACCTTTTAATGATCAGCATCTTATTTGTAAGATAGTTGCTGTTCACTTCTTTTCCAAACCAAATGCATGCTATTTTTTTTTTTTGTATATTTGAGAGTTCTTTATGTATTCTCAAACTCTTAAGCAGTTTTTATTTGGCAAATGATATTTTGAAGTAAAATAAATTCCATCATATATATAGAAAAATGTATTTCTTAATTCAATTTCCAAATGTATCGTGTTTTTCGGAAATGGGGTACATGTTATAAATAATTGAAATTTTCAGCAATAAATAATAATAGTAATTTGCAGTGTGCTTGCTGCTTAAAAATGTAAAGAAAAATTCTACAATTTATTTATATTTAAAAAGTTTTGAGCTACGCTTAAATAAATTATAATTATTTTGACACAGTAAAATAATATTAAATTATACTTTTAGTCTATTGAATTTAAGGATAGTGTAATTTGCGTAATATACAAGGATTGAAGTGAGCATTTTTAAATAGAAAATACAAGCAACTAGTGCTTTAACATATTACACATAAATTTCTAGCTTGTTTATAAAAAAAATTGATTTGCTAGAAATATAAAAATAAAAAGAAAGTTCACATTACAATGTTCAAACTTTAAGAAAAACAAACTAAATTCATAGTTTCAGCAATATTGAGGTTTTTTTTTTATTATTATTATTTTCAACATTATTTTCTTTAAAAATATTGTAGAAAGTTTTGATTATTTTCTGCATTACAAAATAATCATTGTGAAACAAAATAATCATCATATTATCTCTATGAATAAATTATAAAATTAGTAAGGTTTTGTTTAAAAGGCTAAATAACTAAATAGCAGAAAATTTAATATAATTTATTCAGCACCGTAGTATTTAATTTGATAGTGCCTCCTGCAAAATTAGTGAATCACCATTTTAGGTTGGAAATGAAATAAAACTAAGATACAAAGTCATTTCTAGGATTCAAACAAGAACAAAAACCACAAACTAGTAAGTAGCCTTCTCACTGTGGTGGAGAGAGATAACCCATTAATGCTGCAAATGGTTGAACAAATACTGTTTTTAAAAAAGCGAAGGTATTTTTAAGTTTTTCTTATTGAGGGCCACAGTTGAGAAATTTTTCAGAGTTTGGTTCACGAAACCTAAAGGTTAAATATACTTCATATTCAAACTATTCTATTTCCAATTCCATCACTGTAGATTAAAAATTCAATCTGGGTGGAATCTGCTAGTCAGTACTTTTTCATTTGTAAACAAGATACCTAGTCATCAATATTAAAAGGCAAGCTGGTTGTTAAGGTAAAAAATATAATATCAATGTACTAATCATAGTTTGAAATTAACTACTTAAAAGTTTTATAAATTTTCAGTTTTACCAGAAAATTCCTAAATATTATTTTTGAACTTCATGGTTAACATAAGCTGTTAATATTAAAATGTCTATTTCATTACATTCTTTTCTATAGTAGCTCTTTTGCTTTTAAACTTTGGCAACTTGGCATCCATAGATGATATGAATGGTTACTAATTTGCAGATTTCAACTAAATAAAATTTTCGATTTATGGTCTTTTGTACATTAATTGTTGGTATGTGTCAGTTTTTAATATTATTGCATTCATATCTTTAATCTTAAATTGATTAAATCATATTTTACTTGTAGGTAATTGACCTTCATGAAGTAAAACCTGAAAAAGCTCTGCAATGGTGCAAGCTCATTACTGACCAAATATGTCGCATCCTTGTAGCTGGAGGTGATGGTACTGTTGGATGGGTTCTTAATGCTATTGACAACTTGAATATTGAGGTAATACATTTAAAATAAAATTCTGTATCTATTTGAATTTTATGTTATAATGAAAAGCTGATAAAAAAGGGTTACTTAAAAAATTTAATGCTTAAATATATTTAGCTCAATTTCTATTGTAAAAAAGGTTTGAATCTCTAGTCCAAAAGCCACAGCATGCTAATATTTTATCTATCTTCATACTATTTTCAATAATAGCAAAAAAAAAATCATAGACACTCCACTTAATATATTCACAGAAAATATATTCAAAAGCTTATTAACTAAAATTATGAAAAGTATTTTTGTGAAAGATACTTAAAAATACTTTTTTAATGTATTCTAATTTGAGAAAAAATTCGCATAACAATTAAACTGATACTTAATTGAACTGCATTATCAACTTTTTATAGTGTGTGTTTGAAATAATTAAATAAAATGAGATTTGGATCAGGACATAAGAGAAAATTTTAGAGTAAAATAGTATGGGCTAATTTAAGATTTTAAGAATAGGATTTAAATTATATATATATTATGATGTCTATTAATCTAATTTAAATCCAAATTATTTTCCTAATTTTTATCTTAATTTAGATCATATTAACTTCATTCCTTATCCAATTCCCACTGTTTTATGATTAGGGATTAAAAATTGCACATTGAAATCATTTTATGTAATTTTTTTTATCAACCTAGTAACGAAACTGTGACTAAAAATAATTAATCAATTTTAATGAGAAAAAAAAAAGTATTATTCTTAAGAAGTTTCTCATGTTGGATTAAAAAAAACTACATTTCAGAAATCAATGAATGGCAATTAATATTTTCTGTTTTCCCTGATTTTTAAGTGAAGTGACTGATTTTTAAGTTTCAGTTAAGTTGACGGTATTAATAAATTTTATTAATTTGTTTTCTTCTTTTATATTTCACAATTTTGCATTTTTTCTGTTGTATAACAACAACAACAAAAAAAGCTTTCCCTGCCCAATCTTATTGTACATTTTTCACATTTTAAATATTGGGCTGAGTGATAATTTATATATTTTACATCAAAAAAAAATCTGATCATTTTATGTGTATTTTTATAAATAAGTTGATTCAATTGCAGCTTTTTCAAAGCTTAAAAACTGGTTAAAAGCTGTGTTTTTAAACATATTGTTCTTTTTCTCTGCATAGCAGAGATATCAAAAGTAATTTCAGCAATCTTAACACTCCAATTAAATGCATAAAGAAATTACTCAGTTTTCCCACCTAACATTCCTCCTTAGTGATGTGAGATCACTGACAAATAAATAAAATTAAAAATATATAACTGTACTACTTTATAAATCACAAAATTATCTTCTAAATAATATGAAACATTTAACCATTGCATTTTTTTCTGGTCATTTTTAAATTTGGGAGTAAAAGCATTCAAGAATTATTATTCAGAGTAATGATTTTTTTTATTTATTCATTTCAATTAAAAAGTTTTCATTTATATAAAAATTTGCAGTTTCTTATTGAAATATCTTTTTAGCCTCTTCCACAAATATGTATTTTACCTTTGGGAACTGGTAATGATTTGTCCAGAATATTAGGCTGGGGTCATTGTTATTCTGGTGAACTAGAAGTGAGAAAGATCTTAGATCAGATCTCATTTGCTTCAGTAACAAGATTAGACAGGTAAGAAATGCTTTTTTGTTTGTTTTGTTTAACTTCTAGCTGCCTTTGAAAAAGGCTGTTTGCCAGGAACATTGGCTATGCATATTTTTAGGCATCAAATTCTAACAGATATATACAGACCCTGTTATTTTATTAGTTTTATGTTTATTCCTTCATATTTATAAAAATATATAATTTCTACATGATTTAACATCTAACTGCTCCTTGTCTTATATATTGTTATAATGTGCAAAGTTGAATCAAACATTAAAATTGTGCATTAATTAGCAGAAACAAAGCATGCTGATAAAAAGTATTGAATAACAAATATAATCTTTTTCTTCATGAGATATAGTACTTAATATCTTAGATGTCTGTGTTAATAAATGGATGCTACATACACAGAAAAAATTATAAAATTCTCTAAGACAATGTCAAAATATATAAAAAAAAAAGTAGAAAAAGTCTTCATTCCTAAACTTCCAGAAATTAAATATTTGTAAAAAAAACAAAAAATGTATAAATTTCATTGTAACAATAAAAAGTCATCTTACAAATTATGTACTTAAATATTGTTTTCAAATTTCAAAATTAAGACAAAATATTGTATGACAGCTAAATTAGTATAATTTGATAGATATTTTTTTAAACTTAAAAACAGTGTAAAGAATCAAATTTTTGTAATCTTTTTGGAAGTTGTTAATGAAAGGTCCTAAAATGTTGCATAATTTTTAATTAATTAAAGTTTTGAACAAAGTGCACAGTCAATTACTGTGTTACACTCAATAGGTGAAAGACGAGTGACCTGTTGTGTAAAGAGTCAACAGTCAATTGCTCAGGCACACATTTTATTATTATTACTATTTCTTTCAAAATAAATTTTAATACATTTATCAAAAGATTTTTTAACAAATATAATTAGCAAGTAATAGATTTGGTCTGTCTCTCTCCCTGTGTACACTGGAGGTGGAATAGTTCAAACATTTTTAAGATTGCATAAATTGAAAAAAAATCATAAAAATCATATGAATACATTATTTATAATTCAACTGTATTACATTTGATTCAGAATTAAAACTAAATATTTAAATTTTTGAATTGTTTTTGTAAATGAAATACATTCACACTTTTGACTATCATAAATCAATAATTTGTAAAGCCCTTTATTTCACTCAAAAATGTTATTGCTGTACAGTGTATTCCAATAAAAATGCAATAGAAAAATCTATTCTTTTTTTTTTAAGTTTTGAAGTTTTAGCAAACACAACTATTAGAAATGTAAACTACTTTTCAATTATTCTAAGTTTTTGTGGTGTTGTTTCTTTCTTCCTTTTTTTCCCCCAGTTTTTTTTTTTTCTGAAGTTTGAGCATGCAAATATTAGTGTTGTAATTCATTTATTTATCAATATTATTTGTTTATTGGGATTATTTTGTTTGGAATGATTGGAATGATTTGTTTATTTATTAAATTTAATAGATATAAATAATTGAATATTTATTATTATCCCATCAGCTTCAAATGAACTATATATCATGCTTACAGGTGGAAAATTAGGATTATGCCCACTAGACATCTGCCCATAAGACATCCTCCTAAAGTATGTATTATGTTTCTCTGTAAATTAATTACTAATAAAGCAAGTTTTATTTTTGTCAAATTTATATTTATTGAATATTTCCTCCTCTTTCTTTCTCTTCAGGATTATTTCATGAATAATTATGCATCAGTTGGTGTAGATGCATTGGTTGCTCTCAATTTCCACAAAACTAGGGAATCAAAGTTCTATTTGTTTAGTAGCAGGATTATAAATAGGGTATGATTATTCTTCCATTATTTAAAGTTCCTTTTTCTACATTCTGAGAGATTTTTTTTTTTAAATAAAATTTTATTTTCTGCCTTGTGTATAAATTTTAGAAAAAAAAACTTTTAATATTACATAAATTGAATATTGATTTTGGGCCATTATATATGTGTGTGTGTGTGTGTGCTTGCATGCATGTGTGTTAAGTGTTTGAAATCACACAGTACCATTATAAAAGCCTTCTAAAGAACAGTAAATCCAAGTGGCAATATGATGAAAATGATAATTACAAAGCAGAATGAGTTTCTATCCATCTTTATTATTACATTCTTTTAACTCTAGATTAAGCTTTTTAAAGTAAATTTTTAAAAAAGTTATTCAATCAAAAAGCGATCAAGCTTTTGATTCTTTGGTTAATGATTATTTTCATACTATTGGTTAATGACAATGAAGTAAAGGTTTATATTGTCTCGAAACCACCTTTAAGGTGCAATGTAATTGTACTAATTTCATTTTTTTTTAAATCAAAGAAAAGAAACCATTTATTTTTATTGCACTTTATACATTTTAAATCTGATTATTAGATAAAAAATTTATTAAAATGAATTATCAATTGACTCATTAAATGCCTTTTGAATTTTATGCAAATTAGGGTATTGGAGGAATTAATTACTCATATTTCTTCTTCAGAGCTATAATGTTCCCTCTCTTTTAGTTTCTATATCTTTTGTATGGAGCCAAAGATATATTAGAGAGAGGCTGTGAAAATCTCCATGAGAAAGTAGAACTTTACTTGGATGAAAAATTGATACCTCTACCTGCTGTAGAAGCTGTGATAATCCTAAATATTGCTAGCTGGGGAGCAGGTGTTGAAGCATGGAATATGGGAACACCTGAAAAGAAATATGCTCCTCAAAGGTACTTTGCTTACATATAAACCTCCTAATTATTCCTATGAAGAGTTTTAGGGGATAAAAAATGTCTACATTTTAATTAATATGGATAATTTTATTATTTTATAAGCAGGAGAGGGGGAAATAACATCAGATTTTTATTCAAGACATTGGTTGTAACAAAGCCAAATTTTGTAATTGGAGGAGAAGAGGTAGAATGAGGTAGGAAAATGGAAGAGCTTCTATTTAAGCATTATTTAGCATGATAATGTTTTGGGTCTAATTTATCTATCTTTCCTTTTTGTGAGTTGATTGCATCAACCATTGCATTCTGTGAGTAATTATTTTATTATTGCAATTTACAGATCATGTAATTCATTCGCTGCATTTAAAATCCATACCATTTGATTTAACTCTCTTAAGACTTTCAATTTTTCCCTATTCTATGCATGAAACAGGGATCTTTTGATTCTTCCATCGTCTTTTTAGCAGGATAATCTTTATTGGTTAGATACTACCTAACTGTAAATTAAGATGTGATGTGACATTCATGATGTAAAAATTATTTGAAATGATCTGCAATGCAGGCTGTTGAACCTAACTTTACCAAATTTGGCAAGTATTTAGTTTTTGGTTAGAAAGTGTTTTCAAAATTTTAATTAATTGAAAATTGTTTTTCTTCAATAACTATCACTCATATGATAACACTAAAACTATTTTTACATTATTTTAAAATTCAAAAAAATATTAATTGTGATATGATTTCTTTCTATTCAATTTTTCTTTAATTTTAATTAATTTTTGAATTGTTTTCAGTATGTTTTGCTAAAATATATTTTTGTTATTTTAGTGGTAGGATTTATACTCAGTTGCATGTTAATAATATAAATTATTTATTTGCACATTATCACTGTTATATAATTAAAAGAAAATTTTTGGAATAAAAACAAATGCATCAAGCCTAATTTCTTTTCATTCTCTTTTACAAGTTAATGTGATATTGCATACAGTTGTGTATAAATAAATATTTTAATTCCAATGAAGATATTTTTCATTTCCAGTCATTGTTCTTCTGAATTTTGAAACATTTTAATTAGTACTTTCAGTTAAACTACTGAATATGCATTTGGATTAATTCATAATATTCTTTAGAGTATGTGTTATTTATTTATGTATTTTTATTAATCATACAAGATATGTTCAAGTCTTTCTAATATGAAAAATTAACTGTAATTAAAGATTTTTTATTTGTTTTTTGTGTTGATTATTCTAGTGTCTACTCTAATTAAAATGCTATAAGTACTTGTGTTCCATTTAATGAATATTTTTTATTTTAATCTATACTTATAATAAAGCTCAATGTGTGTGTGTGTGTGTGTGTGTGTGTGTTGGCGCTCTACAGGCCAGACCATTCAACTTACTGCTACCAAATTTGGCACGTGTATACCTTGGAGGCTGGGAATGTGCACCTGGGGGTTATTTTTTCGAATTTTTAATTAGAATTTTATTTATTTAAAAATTAAGCGAAATTTTGGCGTGTTTCTGCTATAACTTCCGAAAATATTACCTCACAAAAAAGATTTTTACATCAAGTTAAAGATCAAAAATTTATCTTTTAAATGATACCAACCTTAAAATTAAATTTCTATTTATAATGAATTTTTAAATAAATATTTTAACTATATTTTTCAACAATTTTTTTCGCACAAAATAAAAATAAAATTTAAGCTGCACGAGCACGTTTCGCATTCATGGGAAAAAATTAGCTTTTTTCAAAGTTTTGCCATCACATTGATTAAAGCTACAATTAAAAATAAATTAAATCTTTTTGGAAATGAAATCTGCGAAAATATAATTTTCGGCACATGTCTGTAGGAAATGAAACAAATATAAAATATTATTTTTTCTAAAAAATTAATTTAAGAAAAATTATTTTATGATCTTTTACACACTGTATATTATTAATCCAATAAATCAATTTTATTTTAAGGCAAGTTTTGTTTAATATGAACAGGATATCCATTCAAATCAGGGCCACACAGCTAATTTGTAAACCTTTAGTAAGACACAGATATGCTAAAATGGTCTAAATGGAAAATGATTATATTTTATGTAACTTGATTCAATAAATGCTCTAATAAACAACGAATTTTTGATTTTACATAAAGCTTCTGCTGTGGAAATCACGATTAACAAAATGTTCTTGAAACACTAATATTTTAAATAAAAAGAGTTAATTTCCAATCAACTAAATCAATCACTTGAACTGACTGATTTATGAAAATTTGAATATCACTATTCAATTATAAAAGGATAATTTTAGATTTTCCATCAATCGCTTCAAAGAAAATACGCCAATCAGCACGCAGGTTTCTCAAGATTAATTGGCCTAAGATTATGAAAATGTTGAGTTTTTCTAAATTTTTAACATTTAAAACTTCATAAATAAGTCTTAGTTGATCGTGGAAAATAGAAACATTCATTAATTTATTTAAAATTTGGTGTGTCCAGAATATTTCTCAGAATATGATAACTTACTGCATTAAATTTAGACTTCATAATTTTTTTAATATATTTATAGGCCAAAACAAAATATTATTATTGATTTCATTTCAATCCTTTTGAAAGCAAAACTAAAAACTGAATTTTATGCTGAATCTGAGAAGTTTTTGTTGAATTATTCTTAGAGATATTACATAAATTATGAAAAATATTTTGTAGTTCACATAAGACTTAAATACCGAGCGATTCTGTTTGCAATACTGATATTCAATAATAATAATAATAAATAAATAACAATAAAGATGATAAATAAAATAAAACGCTTGGTTTTATTAAAAAATATCTTTATATTAATTGCAATTTCATCATTTCCACTTTAAATTAAAGTTGAAGTTTTACCAGAAATGACAACAAATTAGCAAAATATATATAGTAAATTGAACGAAACGATCTAAACAACAGTATAAGTTTGGTATGACTATCAAAATTTGAAGATTAGAAATGTTTTGTTTGAGAATCTATTAAGAGACCATTTACTTAAAATATATAATTAAAAGTTGTAGCGAGCAGTAATACTTCTGAACTGGCTGGTCACCAAAGGTGGCTAGTTTAGTAATGTATACAAATGTTATGTATGTTATTGCTTATAATTTATTGAACTTAAAGAATCCTTTATTGTGGCTGTTTTATGATTATAAATTAACTGTTTAAAGTTTACAATTTTAAAATTTCCTTATGTAAGTGCAATATAGTTTTTTCAATAGAAATACATAAATATTAGATATTTAAAAATGATTTTTTAAGTAGGATAACTTTTTATTTCTAAGTCCCTAACTTAAAATTATCCTTTTTTCTTTCATAATTTCATACTCATTATTTGTTTTATTCTTAAACAAATTATTATTATTTGCTTTTATAATGTTTATTGACCCTTCTAGACATGATGATGGGATGTTAGAGGTCATCGGTGTCTATTCATCATTTCATATTGCTCAATTGCAAATTGGAATGTCTGAACCTGTGCGTTTGGGACAAGCCAGAAATGTGAAGGTAAAAAAGTTATTATGTTCTTGATAGAAGCATATAATGAATAATGAGTGCAATGCAACATCTTACAAAATTTTCTCATGGCATTAAATCTGTTGATAGCTTGTAAAACAATGATTTACATCGATTTTGATTTGTAAAAAACTAAATTATAAATGTTTAATGAAGCAGCTTGCACAGTTCTTTTTTTAATCAAATTTTATCTTAAGAGCAACTGTGGCAGCTTTTTGACTAGATCATAAAAGAATATTATCCACCAAGAGCGGATTACACTTATATGTAGAAATATTTTGCTGACCTTCTTAAGCTTATCTCAGAATTTTTGACTCAGTCTGTAGTTTAAATAACTTAGATAATTAGTTACTTAATGAATTTTACTTTCCTTTTTTTTTCATTTATAGTTGAAACTTCTTGAACGATTACCTGTTCAAATTGATGGTGAACCTTGGGAACAATCTCCCGCCGAAATGAGCATCAGCTTCCATGGTCAAGCAACTATGCTTTGTAATAGTCGCTAATGTGTCCAGCATGCTTCATCTTTATTGCACTCCTTGTTATTCATCTATGAAAGCTTTAAGTTTTTATGGAATCAAAGCAAGAAGTGCTTCATATCCATTTTTAATGAGCCCATGTCTATTTATTATTTATTTTCATGCAAATCTCTTAGCTGTTGTTGTATGTAATGTGATATGTGACTTTTATATTGCTTTCAACCCTTGATCAATATATCTTTTATTATAATATTTACATATAAGTTAAAATTGGCTTAATGTGTGACTAAGCCAATTTTCGACCAATTTATTATCTGTTTACACCTTCTTACAATAAGAATCTAAAACAAATCAGAGAATGGTTGTTATTGTAAATTTTGTTGTATTATGATATGATGCATATATATTTAAGATTTTCTCACAAATTATTAATTTGCTTTTAATTATCTAGTAAATAAGAAGCAGAATTATTAATTGAATTTTTTTTTTTTTTTTCTTGACACTTAGACAGAAATTTTTATCCTATTGAGATATTAAAAAGTATATATGAAATCTTGACCATCAACCTGTTTGCTCCTGGTTAAGACAAAAAGAAGCAATTGGCAATGTGGCCTGGACTTTTATGCACTTGTAATGGAAATTTTCCTTCATTTGGAAATTGAAACTGTAAAAAAATGTTAGATTTACAATTCTAGGCAACGTAACTAGATCCATGTCAGTTAAAATTGTGATAATTACATCTTTGAAATGCATGGGAAGAAAACACATACAGCTCAGAATTTAAAATAAAAGTATTTATCTTTTTCGAATTTAAAAGCATAGAAAAACCGAATTTATTGTATATATATATATATATATATATATATATATGCTCTTTAGTTTTAAAATCTCATATACAAAACCTGTCTTTTACAAGTTCTAACATTATCTTAAAGAATTCATTCTTTTTATTTTATTTTATTTTTTATTCCTTAAATTCTTAAACTATTTTGTCTAAATGAAAAACATATATCCCGTCTTTTTTGTCTCGGGTCTAAAAGAAAATTATACAAATTTTTGATTTTATGTTTTCATAATGTTTTTTTGTGAAAAGGTTTAAAGAAAATTATTATTATTTGCTTTAAATTTAGTACAGCTGAATTATTTTTAGGTTAAAAGTGGCATTTTTTCATTATTAAAAACAAGCATTATCTCTGTCAAAGCTTTGCCCGGTGCTCTTCTCCTTTTTCCTCCTTTCTCCCCCTCCTCCCCCCCATTTCTTCATTAAATAATTTTTAACATTTCTGAAGAATCAGAGATAGTTATATTTTCATCAATTATGAATAAATTCAAAATTAATATGATTTTCAAAGCTTATTTTATGTTGAGTCATTTGATGCATCTTTTTAATGAAAGATTTGATTTATATATTCAAATAAGTTTGGAATCTCAATTAAATTATTGTATTTAATTCATCATATATTGCACTACATTTCTTACTCCTAAAAAAAAGGATAAATGCACTGTTTAAAACTGATGTATATTTGGTCTATACACCTTCCTGATCTCTTGTTAGATATTCATTAAATTTTAATCTAACTTTTTTTGTATAATTTGTGATATTTTAAAGTGCATCCATTTACACTACAAATATTTATATAGTGAGATTGCTTATGTATAATGGACAGATTTTGAATATAGCATTGGAGAATATATATATGTATATAAGTATAGAGAAAGTGTAATCGTCAAAAAAATTCAAACTTGAGATTTCAATTAATCTCCATGTTTAAGATCTCTTTGAGTTCGAAAAAGACATTTCTGTCATTATGTTATCTAATTCAAAAGCGCTTTGAGCTAGACTGATGAAATTTGGTATATTAGCCCATTCACCAAATTTGTAGATTTCTATTAAATTTTGAACAAAATCCATTTAGAGACTGTTAGGCTATTTGAATGTAAGTTAACACAATAACTGCAAAATAGAAAGAGATGGATAAAATTCAGTACTCAGATTTAACATCTATATTGTAGACACCTATCAAAATTTGAAGAAACTTCAACAAGTGGTTGGCTGTACTTTCAAAAACATGTAGACGCAATAACTCAAAAAGGCTATGACTTTAATATTTGATATGTGATTTTGTGATTGCAATTATAGCTCTCTTTCAAATTTTGGTTTCAATTCGTTAGTGAAAAAACGTAACTGAAACACAAAGTCGTCTTAATTAGAGAGTAAGTGAAAAAGTTTTCGGAAGACCACTCCTGCTTGGAAAATTGTCTAATTATATCCATCACAATAACCTAATATGATAGCTCTGATTTTTGTGGGACCATCTGAAATAACATCAAATTGTATTTCAAACAAATAGAGACTTAGATGCCAATCTGCATATCTGATTGATTAAATAAGAATAACTGTGATTTTGAATTTTCACAGTTCTATTTATAAAAACTGTAATAAAAGTCTGAATCCAATCTTAACTAATTAAAATACTGTTTTTGGACTTTTAAAGTTTCCAGAATTATGATTAAGCAGCTTGCTTATAAGTATATATCAAAAATTTGTTCAACACAATCATCTGCATGGTCTCTTGGCATTTGTCTGACATGATCAGAAGTGATTTTGTTCCAGATTTATCCAAAATTCTGTTATTGTTTTTTCTAGAAATTTATGAATTTTTTTCAAATTTTGTTTTGGAAAGTACCATTAAGATATTGTACAAATTAACATTTTTCAATATGTGAAGTTCAAAGAAGAAATCAAATTTTTGGTCCACAAATTTATTAATATTTGACCTTTTTGTTTAGTGTTGCTTTTTTTTAAATTTATGGTCAATTATGAAATTTTATTGGACTTTTAATCTATGCTAGTGCTCAGGAATTTTGGAATGGAGTCACAGTCTTTTTTGCTTCACACTGTTTGATTGTTAACATTTACCCATTGTGTTGAATATGTATGTTTGCCTCACTTTGGACAGTGGTTACTTTGTTGTAATTTCTTGTAAAATGAACTTAAATGCAAGAAATGCTGCAAATGGAATTTATCCTATATGCACTGGATGTGATCATAGTTCTTCTTTCCATTTTTCTCAAAAAAAGGCATGGTTCTTTGGTCAGCGTTCATATATTCCAAACAAGAAATTTTAAATTATATTTCACAATGTACTTTTTTTTTTCATATTAGGCTTTATATCAAGGGTTGTCAGTAGTTCTACTTAATTACTGTAAAAAAAGCAAATTATATTTCCCTATTTTGTAATTATAACTCTGTATGGTATAAGAAGTATGTAATATTACCCTTGTGTATATGGTAAGATATTTCCTTGATTTTTAATTTATGAATTTTAATCAAAACTATTGTTTATATTATAATGTTGAATTTTAGAACGTTATCATACATAATTTATTTGGATTTATACCATAAAATTCTTTCCTGTCAGAGCAAAGGTTAATTGTGTTATTGCTTTTACATATTTTATTATTACAACTTATTATTGTCATTAATTAAAAAGAGAAAAAAATGAAATACCAGGTTTTGGTATATGTACACAATTTTCTTTTCCTTAATTTTTTTTAATTTATTGAAAATTATATACATTTATGTACTTTAGATTTATACATATTCAGATCACGTGAATAGAATTATTAATTTATTTTTAGAATGTTATTATTATGCACAGTCAAATTTTTTTAGCACTAATTTGTAAATGTAACTTATAATTGCTAATATTTTTTTATCTTGACTATTTTTTTTTTTTGTATAGTTTGAATTAGACTTTTATCATACATTTTTATTCTTTTGTCATAGTTATGTGATATCCTAAATAATTTTGAAAAGTTGAATAAGAAAGAAAAATTATTGAAATCTTTTAACTTTTTTTTAAATTACTTATATAGACATTTAAAACAATTAGTGAAATTAATTTTTCAATTGATTAATGGATTTTATATGATTTTATTGCAATTTTGTAAATGTCATGAGATGTGTAATTTTCATGATACTTTTAATAGTAAAATTTCTATTTTAAGATGAAACTTTTTGAAATAGCCTTTTTAGTAATCAAAGCATTTCTTTTTAAAATCTACTTAATGTGAGCACAAAATTTACTATGAAAAAATTTTTATAAAAACATTTACACTAGTATAATAGTATTGACATCTAAAGCTGTCTGTATTGTACAGCTGAATTATACACATATATAATCTGAATATTGTTTTAGATGCCTGAATTTTAATTTTTGAGATTTGTAACTGAATTTCTAGTTAAAATTCATTAAATATATTTTGATGTTGAATCACTACTGAGAAGAGATAGTTGTAATTATGTACATTCCAAGTATTCCTTCCATGAAATGTTTCTTGTCCAATTTACTTATACATGTTTATGATGGGAAACATAAAAATTTTCATATATGTTTAACTGGGTAATTATGTTTTGTGTTTCATAATGCATATTACAGTTGAATCATGAAAAGGACATTATTTCTTTTTTTTTTTTTT
>JAPMOR010108372.1:66507-105658 GCA_026543865.1 Argiope aurantia | reverse complement strand
TTTTCTCTCTATTTAGTAAACTGAAATACTTATAGCCATTATACTCATAAAACATTTTAATTATGAAATAATGCATTTTACAGATAGCTACATATATATTTAAAAATTGTGTTTTTTCTTAATATGATGTTATTTTTTAATTGTCTTAAATATATATGTAGCTTCCAATAAAATGTTGAGCATATTTTGTCTGCATTCCAATAAAATATTCAGTATATATTATTGAATATGTGTTATTAATTCAATTAACTTAATTTTACTATAGTGGCCAAATCATTTTTTCTTTTTTTTTTCCATTTGGTATTAAAAGATAATGCTGAATGTGTGCTTCATTGCTGTTTTTATTCTCATTTTCCTTATGTGCTTAAGTTTTATAATTTTTTTAATATATAAAGGAGTGAACAAATATTCTTTGACCAGTAAGTATATCATGGCAATTTATTCCATTATATTTGTATTATTTATAACTGATCCATTTCTTAAAACATTCAGAACATTTTTCAATTGCAATATATTTATATATATACACACACACACACAGCTGGACTTAATACTAGGTGTAAAAGATTAAAGACCATTATTTGAATTATATTTGATTATATTTATGTAGAATTATTTTGTAATACTACAGCCTGCCTCAAATGTTGCATTAAGTTATAAGAATAAAACATTAATTATATTTAATATAGAAACCATCAATTTTTTTATACTTCACTTTAGTTTTTCATATGTGTACTATCTGTTGGTAAAATTTTACAAGCATGTTTCCTTATAAAATACAGTTTTTTCATAATTTTAATGCTGTTTATAGATATATGTTCTATTTCTGTATATTTTGTTAAGCAACATGCCTTGCCTATTTTTATAGAATTTCATAAATTTAGTTACATTAATACAGGAGGCAACATCTCTTCTAAAACTGTTCACAAAAAGATTTATATACTGCAATAAAACAAACTGAAATTTAGAATGTTATTGCTAGAATATATGTTACAGGAAATTAAAAACTTATTCTATACATTTGGGGCAGACTGAATATATTGTATAGCTTTTTTTTTATTGATTATTTAGTATTGATTAGTATTACCAAATGTCTTTCACAAACAAAAATCTGCTAAGAAATGCTTTCTAGAGCAGATATACTAAATTGGAGTTAATTGGATCCTTTCTCAATTCATTTTGTGACTGTTTTTGTATTATTTTGCAGTTATATTTTTGTACAAATTATTTTACTTGTAATCAAGCATATAGTATTTAAAACATACTCAAATACACTCAGAAGTGCCAATGTACCTGAGAAGAATTACAATAATTGATTGCATCTTTATATAATTGTTAAATATATTCTATGATTATTTTCTTCATTTATGAAGATTTAATACCTCCCAATTATTGAAAATCCTTGTGATATCTGTTGTGTTAGCAATATTTGATATATTTTCAAATCTGTGTTGTTAACTAAAAATCTGTTATTAAATAGTGTTACTGAATCTTTTGTTTTATAATATCCTTGTATAAATTTATTACTGCTTGTCAAATTGACTTAATGCATTTAAATGCAAAATTTCTGAGTCGTGATATTTTTTGATTTAAAACTATTTAATGACCTTATGGCTATAAAAGTGGTTCAATAAATACATCTTATTAAATTTAACTTTTTTTTGTGTCTAAATTTAAGTATCCATAATTCAAAAATTAACTTGCTATAATTCAAAATTTTAAATTCAGTATATTTATTAAACATTAATTCTGCACTCTAAAAAACTGCTTTATTTCTCCTCGGAAACTAATGCTAATGTTGTGTGCATTATATGAAAACTCAAATAGTTTATACAATACTCGTAATCAGTGACAATTCAAGGTCATAAAACAGAGAAAGATGTGGTGTGTCATTGTTCCTATTTAAATATTGCTGGGATATGTTTCTATAATATATAAAAGTATAAATTTGAACAAAATTAAGTTTTAAGAATTAATAATTCATATGAATTGCTGAGGCTTCATGAAACTATTCCTATAATTAACATATATTCTCACATGTATAAGTAACCACTCACCATTAAATCAGTCATTCATAGTTTTCTGCATCTTATGAACCTGAGTTGTTTCTGTCTTTTGCCATAGAAATATGTTTTAGCCTAATATAACTCATACATATCATTTTGTTAAATATTCAACAATTATATAAAATGTCTTTTTTTATGAAGAACATATATATATATAATTCTTCTATACAGATGTGAAGAAAACGGTTTTCAATGAGTATATCCCTTTGAAACTACCAGAAATATAAAATAAAAATACAGTGTAATACCATTTTGAATTGCACTAAAGTCTGTAAAAATTCAATATCTTGCAAATACACTTTACAAACATCTTCAATATGAAAACAATACTTGAGAATTATTGAGGAGAAGAAAAAGATACTTCATATAATGCCTGTAACTAAGTAACCTAATTTCACTCTTTATGCTATAAAGCACCTGGTGATAAGGTCACGGCTTCGGAACCGTAGGGGTTCAGGTTCGAGACCCGATTCCACCGAAGAACTGTCGTGTAAGCATGTCTGGTGCACGTTAAATACGCCGGGAGCAAACGTCCTCCCTCTAGTTTAGTGTGGAAGTTTGGAGGGGTGCTAGCTCAGGTGTTGTCCTCGTCATCTGACAGCGATTCAAAACGACGAAGTCCCTCCCCGCCTAGTGTTGCTTTGAAACGGGACGTTAATATAATTGAACGAAAGCTTTATTTAAAGGAGTTCTTCATTATCCCCAAGAACATGTTTTCTGTCCTTACAAAAGGAAAAAAAATGGCAATTCCATTCGTTCTATTTTTTATACCACACTCTTTTTTTTCTTTCTCATTACGTTTGAAATGTTTTTCGTCCTGATGCTTCAATTTCTCTCAACGTTCATTGATATTTCTGTTGCTACTCTGCCACTGGAATTAGAATAATGAATTGAAGACTGAAAATGGTAACTAATGCATATGCCAAAAAGTTCAGACTCCACTTTTCATGTTAATTTATCAAATGAACAATGCGGTAATCATGGCTGATTATTCTGATCTGCCCGCACGAAAAATCTGAATGCCGCGACAATATCGGCGGGAACTATAATAGTTGAGTCCTAAGGACCATCACCGACCACGGTACAGCCCCTCTCGTAGAGGCACATCTTGTCACCGGTAGGAAGTAGTCACACTGCACCATTTTTGTACTCACCAGAGTGACGAGGGACAGAAGTTTCACATCCCATTTTTTTAAATGTACCTTCCCAGGGATTGGTATTGGTAGGTCTCTGAAAGTTGAAAATCAAACCGAGGTCGCTTTAATTTCCGAACATTTGCGCATTTACAATGTTTATCGATTACAGTCTTCAGCTGTTACTGAAATTTTGACATTATTAATTTATTTCGTATAAATTCAAATCGGAATGAGTTTTTAAAAAAATTAAATGCTCTTTTCAATTATTTTATGGATTGTGACGAAATTTAACTGAATAAGAAAATGTGCCAACATGTTCTATTCAGTGGAACTCGACTGACTTAACTTCGATAATCTTTTATTTTAAATAACTTTTTGCTCTTCCGAAGCATTAGCGAATTTTTAAGAAATTTTATAATGAATGCTCATGTTTCTTGTACTATTTGTATGCCAAATTTAAATTTTGTAAATCGGTAAGTACTTAATGAGGCCTGTCCCAAAAACATTTAAAAAATTGTCATATGGTTCAGAATTATAATTTGTATTTACTGTATATAATATTGATGTATCAAGTAGCATTTCGGAAATTCATTTGGTGAAGAAAATTTAGTATTTATGTATTATATTTCGTATATTTCTTGTTTAACTATTTTATATTGTATAAAATTGTAGTGTTTTGTAAACGAATTTTTAATTCAGATTCCAGCATTTAATAAAAGCACTAAACTTAATGTCTCACAGTTCAATATTGTGGAATTTCATTTATTTTTATTCTGTATTATAATAAGGGCTGCAATTTTAGATCATTTTTTTAAATTGTGTCTTCTTTATTAGTTAAGTGCGAATTATCGTTTGCATGGAATGATTCGAAATATATCCAATATGGATAAGTTTTCTGGACATATGGCATTTCTGTGCCTGAGTTTAGACCGTTAACTGTTTTGATCCAAAATATCATACAAATCTTCCATTTTAGTAATTAAAACATGTTAAATTTCATCCAGGTAGCTCATTGCATTATTAGGTTACATGTTGGGCCGGGATAACCTTGTTGGTAGGACGTTGGACTCGCATCCCTTAGGTTGTGAGTTCTATTCCGCTGCCCGAAAACTCTCTCTGTGTGTGGTGGCTGGCGCACGCATAAATCTGTCGTGGTCACAAAGTCCTCCATGCCGAGAATAATATCACTGGGAGTACTGGTTCAGAGGTCATCGTTCTCTGATTCAGGTCTAAAGTACGATCTGTGCATGAATGAAGTCCGTCCCGTAAAAAGGGTTGTGACGTGTGAGTAGCTAAGTCGTACTCTTGGTCCTAGTTGGAGCTACAAAAAAAAAAAAAAAAAAACGAGAGACTCTCACTCGGCTTAAATCGCTGACAGACAACCGTGAGCGGGCTTGTAAAGTGCCTGCCATAAGTCACAAAAACACAACAGGTTAAATGCTCATATATGAACATGAATGCAGAATTAGGCAATTTGCCTATTCACTGATTTAATTTAAAATTTGATTGAAATTGACAGCTATAATGCGAAGAACGCGTACCAAATCATTGTTGCCACGGCACCGGGAAAACATGGGGAATTTAAAAATCAACTATAAACTAGGGAAAATGCGGAGAATTTTGAAATTTTCCTTAAAAACCCTGAAATCGCAAAGAATTTAAAATTTCTTAGGTTTTTATTTCATTTTATTTAAAAGACGCCGATCTTCTTTGGCATTGAACGAATAAAAGATCATCGCCATAGCTCTACAAGCAAAACATTCGCAACTGTTAAAACTGCGAGATCTCATCTCTTTCCTAATGACTCCCATTTTCTCCTACATTTCCAAAGACAGAAAAATACCGATATTGGAAAAGTGACTGCAAGCTACTTGAATACCAGTGGAGTTACTGAAACTGAAAAAATGCCCTTTTAGCGGAAGGTTTTCTATTTGTAAAGATTACACACAAGCGCACAAAAAACAAAAAAAAGCATTTGAATTTTATTACTTTAAAAACTGTATCTTGTTTAACTCTACAATGCATGACTTTTTTTTAATATATGTGTATTTTGAATAGCTGTGTCTAATTCAAAAAAATTATTTAAAAAAATGTTAAGGTATTTTTTCGAAAAAATAAAATTAAAATATAGCAAGGCTTACATTATAAATGGATCAGTATCACAGTGGCACAAATGACATTATAACAATTCTGCAATAAAAATAAAAATCCCTTTTTATTGCTGTATTTTTTGCGGTGCAAAAAAAAAAGTATTTTGAATAGTAAATCTATTGATACAACAGCCGTCCTGGTAATTTTCCACGTTTCCAGATTAAATCTAAATTCTAGTACCGCTATTATAATCTATCGGTCTTTTATACAAATTCTTATCAAAAAGAATTTCAAAACATTCATTGTTACCCTTTGAAACAATTAAATGAAATTTATAAATGGAAATAAAAACGTGTAGCCAAATGGCTACATGATGTATTGAAGGGTTCAATCCACATTTATTGAAAGACAAAATATTCTTACGAAAAGCGAATAGTTCATTTGCTGCAGTAAGTGAAATGATGCATGTGAAGCATTATGAAGCTGAAAAAAGTTAAAACAAATACAAAGCAGTTTTGCAAATCAATTGTTGCAAAAGAAAAAAAAAAACTGAAACTGATGACTGAAAAATCTGCTGAAATTGATATATAAATTGGCAAAAAGAAAGTGCTTTGTAACGTTTTTGTTGAATAATCGTTGAATGGTTCGTATTAAAATAGCAAAAATGATATTTTGTATTTTATTTCATCCGTGTCCTTAATTCTGCATGACTTTTAGAACAAGAGATAAGTGATCAATATCTTTTTTTCCTTTCATTTATGAATTTTGCCTTCCTCAATTCTAGGCAATAAGAAAGAGAAATTCTTTTTTTCTGTATATAAACACTCATTTAATGTACTATTATTTCGGATGATGTTGATTCGTTGTGTACTTTGCCTATTCCGCTGATGATTAACGTTCAGTTTTAAAGCAGCACTAGCATTATTTTGGAACGTAACTCTACCGCTGTTAGTTGGTGAAAACGACACCTGAGCTGGCACCCCTTAATCACAGCAGCGGGAGGACTTGTGGCTCCGACGGATTTAACGCACACTAGACCAGCTTATACGACGGTTCTTCGGTGGAATCGGGTCTCGAACATAAAATCCTCCGCTTCCGAAGCCAAGTCCTTACCCTCGGACCATCACGGTGCTTTCCCACTGATAAAAAAAAATAGAATGTTATTCTAACTAGCACATGAGTGCTGTTCACGCATTTCCGTTACTACCGAGTATACATGCAGGGAAAATAGAGATATTTTGTAATTTATTTATTTTTCCTAATTTGAGTGCCAATCTTGCAAATCTTATTCGTCCAAATCGTTTTGTTGAATTGTTAATTAACTATATTGAGAAACAAACAGATAGACATAATTGAATAATCATCGGAAGTGTCTCCCGGCAAAGCCGAATAAATATATGAAATAAGCAATTGTCTTGGGGCCCCGAAATTTCAATATATTCTTTTGCGGTATTTCTTGGCTGTATTATTTGCATAATTTCATCCAAGATCCTGCAGTCGAAGTGACATGAATTCGAATCAAATATCAATTACATCCTAAAGCATTATTTTGACATGACTCATTAATTATCTTTTACATGATTTATGTTGTGTAAAAGCTTTAAAAAATATGCTGATTATATATAAAATGTCAGTTTCTATAATTAAATACTAATTATATTGTTCAATAAAGTTTTTTCTACTTTGTTTAAAATTATTTTAGATTTGAATTTTCATTTTTTTTTATTAATATGAAAAATATTGAACCCAATAAAAAGTGTCCAGCAATTAAGCATTTTGCCAAATTATTAGAATATTTTATATAAAATGCTTACTCAAATAATAATTAATAAAAAATAATTGATATAGAACGCAGAGATTGGAAAATGGATTGTATTATGGGAGGATTTCACCCACCCTCGGTTCCACGAAGAAAATTGAATATGGATTTTGAGTGTATTCTTTGCCACCAAATGGACCCGAAATTTATTACATTTTGACAAACTCTTCCGAATTTCGAGCTATCTGATTCATATACTTGCAAATATATGAATGAGATAGCTCGAAAAACAGTCACCCAAGAAAGGTACCGACAGACAGTCAACCTTTCAATCGATTGGATTCAAAATTTGATGCTGACCGACAATTCTAATGATAAACCTAAATATTTAACTTCATCTACCCTAGCGATTAAAGTTACAGAGGGCATGACGAAGACAGACAGTTTGTAACTGGTTGCGTTTTTACTTGCTCATATGCGAAATATAAAAAAAGAATTGTCATCACAAAAAAAAAAATCTGAATTCGAGATTTTGACGAAACTGAGTTCAGATATACCTGAGTTCGAAAAACACACTTTTGGCATGATATCTGTCTGTGATAAGGATAACTCAAAAACACTTTGAGTTAAATGGATGAAATTTGGTATACGGTCTTTAAACCAAATTTGTAGATTTCTATCAAATTCTGAGCTAACTCTGTTCAGAGGAAGTCTGTTTGTCCAACTGTTCGAATATAAGTTAACAAGCTAAGTACACGACGGAGAGAGCCAGATGGATAAAATCCGGTATTCAGATTCAACATCTATAGTGTAGACATCTGTCTACACTATATAGTGTAGACATCTTTGAGCAAAATCCACAACTTTCAGTCTGTCTGCCTGTACTTTCAGAAGCATGTAAACGCAATGACTTGAATATATCAAATTTGGTATGTGGTTTTGAGACAACAGTTGTAGTTTTATGTCAAATTTTTGTTTTAATTGAATAGAAAAAAGACATCTGAAATTCAAATTTGATTTTCGGATACTATTAATCACACGCCAGGGATTAATCGCCAAAAATCACACTATAAATTCAGTAAAAATGCGAAAATCACCTAAATGTCAATATTTTTGAACTATTGTATGCCAATGCCATGCAGGACGTTTAGTGGGATAACACTTTTATACAGGCAGGGATAGCCTGGTTGGTAGGGTGTTGGAGTCGCATCCATTTGGTTGTGCGTTCGAAACCCTCCGGCCAAAGACTCTCCGTGTGTGTGGTGGCTGATGCACGTATAAATCTGTCCTGTTCCCAAAGTCCTCCATGTCGGGTGTAATACCACTGGGGGTACTGGGGTGATAGTTCTTTGATTCAGGTCTAAATTACGGTCTGTGGTTGAGCTGCATGAATGAAGCCCGCCCCGTAAAAAGGATTGTGACGCGTGAGTGGCTAAGACGTGTTCTCGGCCCTAGATGGCACTACTGAAAAACAAAAGACGCTTTCTCGGCTTAAAATCGCTGACTTTATCAGCGAGTTTGTCTATGACAAGTGCCGTTAAAAACAACAACAGAAGAAACAACACTTTTATGGTGAGAAAGTTGACATGATACACGGAGGATGACACGACAGATTTGCTAAATGCAAATTATTATTCCGTAAATTATAATATTAAGATTAATATAATTAATATGTCGTAACTATTGTTCACCAATACCATACAAGGCCTTTTCTGGGGATAACACCTATATTTTAGAGTATGTGAGAAAATTTTTGGGAAATCACTCCCACTTGTTGAGTCATCGAATTCAAAGGTATAATTCTAAAAATTTAGTTTTTGAATTCAAGGAGACCTAAAATATCGAAATCCATCCAAAATTTCAAAAATTGATTTTTTTTTAATTTAGTAACTCTTTCTTTCTTTTTCCCATACTCAAAATATACTAAAAAAGTTGAAATGAATTTTTCAGCTCAAGAAAATATAAAATGTGAAGATCCTTCAAATCCCGTTGCTAAACTTTCCGACGATTTCAATAATTTCTTACATACAAAAGTTAATGAAGTCGTGCGTTCTATGCATGTGTCATTTATCTAATTGTATGAACTCACAAAAGATCCATTGTGCAAGCCTTGCCCAGGAAAAAGAATCCACGCTTTATCTAAGAAGTAAAAAGTGAAAAAGGAGTTGAACGAGTCCGTATCATCCGACTTCTTTGTTTGGCGCGGGAACAACGGCAAGGTGAAGAAAAAAAACCGCCAATTAAACCAGATCACTCCGTATCGCCTCCATTCATTACTATCAGTTTGCGAAAGGGTGGGTAGATACTGTCACTGTGACCGACCGATGCCGGCATAAGAACGTCGCGACGGGTTGACTCGATTAAAGAGTTCTAGGAAGAACTGAAAAAAAAAGTAAAGCGGTTTCGGGGAATTGCTGTTTTTTGTGATTCTTCAGTGGTTATTATTATCAATATTCTGATCGTCTGTCAAAGGCGAAGGATGGTATTAGCAGATGGGCACTTTGCTAGGACCGGGGGTTATTTTCAGTGGATTATTTATTTTGTATTTTCATGAGATTCACAGGGACAGGAAATAGAACATATTCAAATTAATATCAAACGTTTTTTTTTAAATTTTGGAATGTTATTCTCATGAGGTCTCCCAGCCACTCACCTCCCAGATGTTAGCTGCCTGACTCAAAAATCAATAGCTCTGATAATTTTTTGTAATGCAATATTTAGGATGTGACAAAAATATATATATATGTTTTATACTTTTTTATTGTTTTTAAATTTAAATAATCTGAAACGCAAGATATTGAAGTTTGCAATATAGTCAATGTATAATCATTTGCAATAGCCCTATTTCAGTTTTATCATATTATTGCACACTCCCGAGAATCCGTTTCGCGATTATCCGGCCCAGTTTGTCAGCAAAAAATAAGTTTCAGTCATTTTTTTAAAGAATTATGCCTACGATTTACTTTAATGTTTTATTCCTGTATTATATTGTCCCTGCATTATTTATTATGTAATTTATGTTAAAATATATACAGTTTATCTCCTTTGACTTACTTTTTCTCTAATAAATTCTTGAAGCGTGCAGTGCTGTACCTAAACATATATAAACTGTCAGTACAGAGCCTTCTACTTTAACTCGACACGTTACCGGCACCTACTTCAGTGGTTCACAAGTCTGAGGCTGCATTCAGATGGAGATGAATGGTGGGTTTGGTACTCAATAAGAAATGAGAAAATACGCACTGTGACAGTGACTTTTGATATGAAGAAATTTGTCTTCTAGTATTGGTGGGCAAAGAAAGTTCATAGAACTCTGGCCTATCCGGCCTTTTTGTTAAACAACCAGTCCTTCTGCCACATTAGATCGGATACTTGGGATGACTTATTTTAAACTCTGGAAAATCGAACCCCAAACCAGCTTACATGTTATCTTAAACATTACATTTCTTGTTCAGTAAGAAGTGAGGAAATTCGTATTATAGCAGTGAGTTTAGTATATAAAGTTTGTTTTCTGGTATTAGTGGTTAAAGAAATGAGTTCATAGAACTCCGGCCTATCCGGTTTTTTTGTTATCCGGTTAGTCTTTCCGTCACATTATGCCTGATACTCGGGAGTGTACTGTATACGTTTTTAAAAACTGTTTAGACAGTGATAAATTTAATAAAAAATATCTTAGTTTGGAAAGAAAATAGGGAGGTGGGTAAAGAAGGGAAGCATTGTCTAAGAATTTCTGTAAAAATTCAACCCTGCAGAAGTGCAAACATTCCGTGAACGGGTAATATAAAAAAACTCTGAAACGTTGAAAAATGCTAAGAAATACAGTGGAGAGTTACAGACATTCGATAAAGAGACTTGACAATATGAAATACCTGTTTTATTTTAGCATTTCGCAACATTAAAGTTTCAGCGGCTCGATTTGATTTAATATATTAATTCCTCTTTAGGGAGGGATTTGGTAATTTTGAATGACAATGAATAGAGCATTGAAGCATCCACCCAAAATTCTATGCCTTAGTTGTCGCTGGTTTCTATGAATAGTTGACAAAAAGCGTTTGGTCCCTGCTAAATTGACATGCCTCTAAGTATACAATGTCTCAACAAAATAATACATCCCTCCTCCAAATCAATTCTGTATCAATAATATACAGAAATCCCAAAAAGGACCGAGGTGGCCTGATTGTAAGGTCTGGGCTTCGGAACCGGAGGATTTCAGGTTCGAGACTTCGATTCCATCGAAGAAGCATCGTGTAAGCGAGTCTGGTGCACGTTCAATCCGTCGGGGCAGAACGGCTTGTCGGATGTTTGGAGAGGGGCTGCAAGCTCAGGTGTCGTCCTCTTCTTCTGGTCATGGTTTAAATTCGCGAGGTCCGTTTCATAATAGCCCTAGTATTGGTTTAAAACGCTGCTTTATAACTAAACTAAATGACGAAAAACCTAGAAACGATAGTAATTTCTACAGAAATAAAAATGCAACTTCCCACAAAATATAAAAAATTACGTCTGATTTTTTTTTGTCAGTTTTTATGATGTTTCTATTTTATTTTTATTTTTTAAAAGAAGCCTCAGAAAATTCCACTTCTAGAAAAAGAAAAAAAATTAAGTCAACGACTTGACGATCTTACATTTCGTTTCTAATGTCAACTGCTTTTCAAAAAATTTTTTAGATATACGAATCTTTTGTTTACAAAATCTTAATATGAAGAGGCTTTAAGCTTGGTTCGTTTGTCTTTATATACTTTTTAAAAATTTAATTGCACTAATGGCATATACATGAAAAAAAAGTATTGCAACGGTTACATAACTCGACTACCTTTTCTTTTGATGCAACAGATGGCGTTACCTTATTAACATCAAGGTATATTTCCCGTGATTCTTCTTGGATTCTAAGTGAGTGCCGAGTATTTTTGTGTTCGTGTTTGTTGTGTCTTGTGAAATATGGAACTTAAAAAATAATTAAATAACTGTTCAAACTCATTTATTATTTCCATCTACTTCATATTGAAGTTATAAAGAGTCTACTAAGAGTCATTTACACCGTTTAATATCGTCAAAATGCGCTTTAAATCCGGTTATTTTGGTTATTCTTTTAAACAAAACAATAAAAACTGTTATTGTTAAATTCATTAATTTTTTTTATTATAAAGAAATAAAAGTAGTGAAACTGAAAAGCTATTTTTTATTAATTTAAAGTTTGCATTTTATCGGACTATATTATCGGACCAATATGATTTTTAATGTAATAATATAATCCGAAGTTGTTTAAGAAAAAAGTGTTATCACCCCACCTCACCCTCAAGTTAATTTTTAACTAAAAATTTGCTTAAAAGTTTGAAACACCCTTTCTTAGAAAGAGCACTTACTACCCAAGAAATAACTAGATGGGTAAGTTTAGGTTCAAATATCGGAAGTTTTGAACGATTTTTACTTTCTCGTACACAGAGAAAATATTGATTAAAAAAAAAAATGGAACTCCAAATTTTGACGAATGTACACGTTTTAGATCTCCTTGAATTCGAAAAACAAGCACTTTTGGTTTTATGTCTGTCAGTTCGCTTGTTTGTGACAAAATTAACTCAAAACCACCTTGAGCTAGATGAAATTTGATATATGGTCTTTGAACCAAATTTTAGATTTCTATTAAATTATGTGCAAAATCCATTCAGTGGAAGTCTACCTATCCAGTGGTTGGAATATAAGTTAGCACAATAACTATGAAAGGAAGAGAATTAAACGAATAAAATTCGTTGCACAGATTTAATATCTATGGCAACCTAACAAAGATGCCATAGATATCTTTGTTAGGTTGCCATAGATATTAAACCTAACAAATTTTGATTCAGATCTAACTAGATGTTGACCACCTGTATTTTCAGAAGTGTGTAGTTTAATTTAGTTATACATACGTCCCGTTTTAAAAGCAACACTAGGGCTATTTAGTACGAACCTCGTATTTTTCAACCGCGGGCAGATGACGAGGACAACACCTCAGCTTGTACTCCTTCTCTAAACTTCCATACCACTCCAGCGGGAAGAAGTTTGGCCCTGACCGATTTAGCGTGCGCCAGACCCGATTACACGACGATTCTTCGGTGAGATCGGATCTCGAACCTGAAACCCTCCAGTTTAGAAACCGAGATCTTACCACCAGGTCACCGCTACCTGCGAAAGTTCGTAAATGCGATAGCTCAAAGGCGCTGTGATTTAAGTATATGAAATCTGGTATATAATTTTGTGTCATATCTGCGCCAAATTTTGGTTTCAATGTGTTGGAGAAAACTTGTCTAAGACACAAATATGATTTTTGAATATGATTAACTGTATTCCAGGAATTAATCCAAATCATCAATGAATCCACCAAAAAAAAAAACTCATTAAGAATCATACGAAAAATGCTAAGTTCAAGCCAAAAATAAATGTTTGGTTATTATTGTACATTAGTGCCATGAAATACTTTTTCTACCTTACTCAAAGTCCACAATTTTTTTTTGGGGGGGGGGATAGATTATAACATCTTTATTAGACAGAATGCGTGAAAGTTTTTCGGTAACCACTCCTATTTGTTACATTATACGCATAGTATGAAGCAATTTACATTTTTTTCGAAATTGATTTGTTTAATAACTGTTTGAGTATGATAGCAGTAAAGTAAAAGAAAAAAAAATATTGTTCCATCTATGATTCTTTGGAATCAAACGTCAGTCATCACCGTCAAGAAGAATGTTGTTCTGCTGTCCAAGTATCCTCATCTTTCTCCTTTTTCTTACGAGTGCAGCTGCAAGAGAAAAATCCGTCATTAGGCGGGCCCATTTCTAAAATTAGTTGACTAATTAGAGTAATAAATGACCCCTCGCTGAAGAAACATGGACGAGTCGGTTGGTTCATACATCAATGACCGAACAGCGCCTCACTCTTCATGGAAGAAAGAAGGAAACCAAAAGATCAAAAGCAGACGTGCAAAGCCATTTATTTATTTATTTACTTTATCTATCAGATGGCAGGGCTTTTTTTTTTTTTTTTTCTAACAAGATTTCCAACTCGAGGTGCAAAAATGAAAAACTGCGAGAATTTGTTTAAAATGCATCTGGCCGGATGTTAATAAAGCGCGATGATAAAATAAATGTAACTCTTTTTTTTTCTCAAATAAATTGCCTTAAGGAGGATTCGGTGTCCAATTTTCTTTCTTAACAAACTGTACAAAATATCGTTTTTGTTTTGCCTTGGATTCAATGTAAATTGTGCGGAAACCTAGATCTTGAGGGTATTCTTCCAGTGCCGAAATTTTAAAATTTTCCTTAAAAATTACTCATTTGTTGGAATACGTCTTATCATTCAAATTTTCAATATTTGTTCACCATTCTTTTTTTTTTGGGGGGGGGGGGGAAAGAATTTTAATAATAAGTTTAGTAGAATTACAGTAATGGCCAAAATTGTGGAAACCGTTTTAAGAAAAATGCATTTTTGAGATTTGATTGTTCATAACAGCAATAACATTTGCAGTAATACCCTGAAGCTATATGACATTTTAAAGATATCTAGCCACCTCTGGAAATCAATTTGCTCGGTAAGATTATTGAGTCTTTGGGTTGTTAAACCATGAACATGGGATGCATTTATTTTCTAAAACAGTTTCACTTTCTTATTTGATACAACTAGGAGAATTATATAGATTTTACCAATAATGCACTGTATTGATTTATATTCAATTATCGTTATTTTTTAAAGTTATAGCTATTAAAGTACATCTGCTTAAATTGATTGCATGGTTGTTTTATTTGAATGTGGCCAATGAACAAAAGTTTCAAGGAATCGAATAAAATGGCATCTTGTTATCAATAGAATTCAACAATTGATACCGCGTTTTGTATCTGAGATGAGATTTTTTTTTTTTTATTGTTCTCACCTTAACCACTGTTTTTTTTTTTTTTTTTTTTTTTTCCTTTTTGTAAGTTGTCAAAACGAAAAAAATAAAATAAATTTCCCAAAGACTTTTTGGAGCACCCAAAATACGATGTAAAAATTTAGTATGGCATAAATAACGCTTTAGTTATTTATGCCATATTAACTCATTTATTTCATATTAACATATGCCATGCTAACTCATAGCTTTCATACTAACATATCCCGTACTAACTCATGGCTTTCATACTAACATATCCCGTACTAACTCATGGCTTTCATATTAACATATCCCGTACTAACTCATGGCTTTCATACTAACATATCCCGTACTAACTCATGGCTTTCATACTAACATATCCTACCTAACTCATAGTTTTCATTATATAATTAGACAGAAAATGGGTCGAAATCTACCTAAACGCGAAGGAGTGTAAGGAAACTTAGTTGCTACGTAACCAAATTGATAAAGGCAAGAATAGTTGCATAATATCAAGTGATTGCAGAATAATTTCAAGACTTTGTCTATGTGACAGATAAAAATCATATAGGAACATATTAAATAAATGAAATAATGGCACTATACAATGTAAAGTTGAATGTGGGGGCCATTCAACTAAGATTGGAGAAATCTGGTCTAAATGCAAGCATTTTATGAAAAGAAAAAAGGAAACATTTTTAAGTCATCAAAAGAATTAAACCGAGCAAAAGCCTCTATTCATTGGACAACAGAACATTAGGATAGTGCGATTTGGAGTGACGAGGTATAAACAGCCAGGAGAAGAACAGAAAATGATTTCCAACTTGATCGCATTACTACTACTTGCTAAATATCCAGTTGGTATTAAGATGGGTTTACACTCGGTCAGTTATAAGACGGTCAGTAGGCAGCGCATGTGTAGATAGACTGATAAATGCTGTTCTTTCCCGATGGGACAACAACATGTTGCTGTATTGTACTTTTTTCTTACTGCGCATGCTTTGTTAAATTTTTGGGTTTTTTTTGGGGGGGGGCATATTTGATGCATATATTTTCTAAAACAATTTCACTGTCTTATTTGATACAACTGGGAAAGTTATATAGATTTAATCATGGCTAAATCTATAAAAAAATGATTAAATCGTGTAAAAATTGATCACTTATCATAGATTAATTACGACATTTTTTGTTCTTTGTTCTTTCTGATGCTAGCTTGTGCGTGTGTATATGTTCTTTTTTTCCATTTTATTTGCCTTTTTTCTATACTTTTTCAAATGTAAGTATGTTGACCTTTTTCTTTATTGTACCATGTTACTTTGGGTAAATATCCATCCTTTTAATACGATACTCAGTCGGAAAGAAAAATTCTGGGATGCCAAAACGACAATTTATAACCAAACATGGAATTCCTGAATCTATATTATGAAATGGTGGCAAACATAAATCAGTCCCTTTTTGCGCATGCGTTGTCTTACTGGCCGTCTTCTAACTGACCAAGTGTAAACCCACCTTTACGATCTGGAGTTGTATGACAGCAAAATCCATGTGCAGAATTAGTGGGATTAATGGGAATATAAATGACCAAAAATATTAAATTAAATACTCATTCCTAAAATGTTATCTGCACGGGATCATTTTTCAGGTAATGAAGAATTTAAAATTCATCAGGATTCAGCTCTATATTATGTTGAAACTGGCTTCAAGAAAATTGTATTTCACTTTTGAAATGGTTTGGGAATGGCCCAGACCTTAACTTGAGAGAAAATAAGCGAAACAGATTAAAAAACTTATTAAATAAAAGCAACACAACAATAAAACTCAATTAAATGAAGCAATAATTCAATCTTAATACCACATAATAACAATTAAGGAACTACAAGCATTTTCGAACTCCATGGAATGTCTTTGCAAGGCCATAACTGACGCTGAAAATTATCCAAATAAATATAAACTTATCATAATTAAGAATGTTTGTATGCATCACTATTTCTGTACAGTACACTCCCGAGTATCCGGCTTAGTGTGTAGGTAGGAAGGGTAGGTTGTATAACAAAAAGGCCCGTATTTTATGAACTCATTTATTTGCCCACTAATACCAGAAGACAAAGTTTTTATACCAAAATACGCTGTTATAATTGCCCTCCATATATCTCAAGCCATACAGAATGTAGATGATTTTTCTTTTATTCCGCTTTCACTAGCTTTTGAAACACACCTCTTATCAATTTCTGCCCGACTTATTACCAGTCTCCCACTGTAATTTTCACAATTCCTAAATCCGAAGTTATATTTTTTTGCTGTTATGCCAGAGTCTAGTCGCTGTATAGAGCGTCATTTCTGCACCCTAATCACTACGATTTTTCCCTTTTATCACTTATTTCGAAATCTTCACTGTGGTGCACTTAAAAAACCTTAAGCATACCCCAAGAACAATTTACGAATACTGTGCTTACTATGCAGTTATAACCAGCACACGACACGTAGGAGGATCGTAGCAGACGTTCGCTTCCAATGCCGTGGCATTGTTGCCAATGCAACGCCTTTCCTTCCTCATTTAACTACGATAAGAGAAACTAGGCCGGATAGTACGGAAGCCGGATAGTCGCGAACCGCATACTCGGGAGTGTACTGCGTTTCCTTTTATCTCTTTATCTTTATCTTATGTTCCAATACAAATATCCATTATAAAAATTGTTATACTAAATATTGGACTAAATTGCCTTGAAAATGATATATAACTTTATGGTATTTCGATAAATAATATTTTTGTTATGTGCTATCAAATCTTAAAAATATTTTTTCTCCAGAAGGTTTCTACAATTTTGGCCATTACTGCACATATGCACAATTCTTACTTCTCCCCGACTAGCTGTTTTGACGTTTTGCTTAAATTCGAATAACTGATATAATTGTTAGAATAATTCGATCGTGGTACGGACAATTTGATTTACATCATGGCGAGATGCCTGCAATAAGCGTTTATTTTCTTTTGTGTGACTAAACCGCCTAAATAAGTTGAAATTCACATAATTTGCATATATTTAACTTATTTCACCTTTTCAAGCCCTATCATTACATTGTTTGAATGAAGTAATATACCAAAAACGAATAATTTTTTCCCCTATAGTTTATAGATAGAATATCTTTTGTTGCATTATGAGTATATTGAATTAATTTTAATCTAAATCATAAAGATATGATAAAATTAGCGCATAAGAAAAATCTTAAAGGAAAATATTTCCTATTTTTATTTTATATTTTATCAATTCAAATATTTTGAGCAGTACAATTTCTTTCATAAATTCCAAAAAATTTATGAAAGCTGTAAAAATATCGTCTGCTCTTTTCCCTTTTAGATAGCAACAAACTTCTATAATAAAAATGTGATCATTTCCGTTATTTTGATGGCATATTCTGCATTAGTATAAAAGTGTTATCTTTCCACAAGTTATCTTTTTGATATAAAAAATTTTTACGGCTAGAGTAAATATGTATTGCAATCGAAAGAAGATAAAATGCAGCAAAAGTGATAATCTGTTTCCTTTTTCTTTAGATAAACAACAGGTAATAATACTCTTTTTTAGTTCAAGAAAAATACAGCACTATTTCAATCTAAATATTTCCTTCATTTTCTATGTATGAATTTTGAAATGTAATCAGAACCAGCTGGAATAGTCCCCCCAAAACTGTATTGCGTTCTCCATAATAAAGGCGTCATCCCTTCCTCTCACCCACATAAAAATTATTGACCTTGATCAAGATCACGAGTGCTTGGATTTTTATTTTCAGAAATTCTGCACTCGAAAACTTTGTACTTCGTAGCAGAAAAAAGAAAACCACATATGCGTGTCGGACTATTTTTTTTCAACGCATTAAAACTAAAATTCTAAGTTGCTAACAAACTACTGGAATTTCTTCGAGCCTACAGTAAAACAGTAAGCAACATTTCGTATGATACATTTTGAGGGCAAGAGGTGGAGATAAAAACGTTAAAATCTGACAACTCCAAAACGAAAGACACATGTCCATTTTTTATAACATTATGCAAATTTTTTGTTCATTTTATTTATTTATTTATTTCACAGATCTTTCATTTCCACTTTTGGAACTGGATTGTACATTTTCTGTTCCACTTGAAATGAAGTTAGATGCTAAAAAAAATGTTCCCATGAGCCTTTGATTACAAAATCCAAGGCACGTCGAAATGAGACCTTAGCTGAGTGGAAACAGGTTCTCTGCAGTGTTTCATTTCTACCAGTTGGATGGCAGAGTCTGGGTTTGGTGTCTTTTGAAACGGAGAACGTCTTTTGCCAGAAAGATTTGTGCCTACAGTAAAGTTTGGGGAAGGGGATGTTTCTCGTGGTACGGACTGGGACTTGGTTCCCAATTCAGGGTAAGCTCAACGTGACTCCTACTCCTCTATTCTAGACAACAATGTGCTTCCTACGATGTGGCAATTTTACGGGTTTAATCATTTTTATTTCCAGGATGACAACGTCACTTGTCATGTTTCGAGGTCCACCATGGATTGGTATGATGATAATGGGTTAAACTGACTGGATTGGCCTGCCCAGAGACCAAGACTTGAATCCTATAGAAAACCTCTGGGAAGAGTTGGATCGCCGAATGAAGGGGTGCAACAACCGTCAAAAATAGGTAAAAGAACTTGCACGGCTTCTCCAAGCCAAGGGTAAGAAAATACCACAATCCATCATTCAAACACTTGTGGAAAGCATACCCCGAAGTGTTAAGGCTGTCATTGCCTCAGGTGGGGGCTCTGCTACCCATTGAATATTAATAAATTGTGTTTATCTCTTTTATGACGGATGTCCAATGACTTATTGTTAGAGAGTGTATTTAGTTATTTGTACAATCCTAGCTAGAATTTAAATTGAAATAAATTCTAATTTTTGTGAAAAAATAAAAAAAAAAGATATAAAATACTCAGCCATTAAGTTTTTTTGCTTAGAAGAAAAATTTTTTAAGAATTATTCATGAAACTTTAATTTTTTTTTTCTGTTGCTATTAAAATTATTACAAATTTAAAACACGAGTCTAAAGTTAGAATGAATTGCATATCAAGAAATATTTTCACAATTTTATGAAGTAAATATTGAAAAAGAATGTGAAAAAATCATATGCAAGGAAAAAATGCTTTATTTGCAGCTAATGCTTGATTCAAAGAAAGGATATTATGAAACAATGCAGAATATAAGTGTTTGTTTGAGAAAGAAATATTTTTTTTTCAGTGTATCTGAATTTTATAAAATTTCTTAACATCATATTTCAAGCTACATGAGCATTTTTTTTCAAGTAACTGTATGCAGGCGAATTTTTTTGGTGATTAATCCCTAAAATGTGGATAATAGTATTCGAAAACTGAATTTGTGTTTAAAACAAACAAAAAATTGAAACAGATTTACACTCGTAGTCACAAAATCACATACTAAATTTGATATATTTAAATCATTGCGTTTTTAAATTATTGCATTTCCATGCTCCTGAAAGTACAGACCGACAGATGATCAACTTCTTGTTGGAATGAGCTGAAAATTCATAGGTACCTACGCTGTACAGTTCAGACATGTGTACCGAATTTTATTCACCCAGCTCTTTTCGTTTTGTATTTAATCTGTTAACTTATGTTCGAGCCTCCGGACAAACAGACTTCCTCTGAATTGATTTTGTTCAGAATTGGATAGAATCTATAAATTCGGTGTAAAAACTGAATAGCAAATTTCATCCGCTTACTTCAAAGCATTTTTGATTTGTCTTTAATTTAGATTTGTAAATATTTAAACTGTTTAAAAAATTTCGTGGAATCTGCATGTTTATCAACATTTACTATTTCATTCATTGTAGAAACTTATCATTGCATAAAATATTGGAACGACAATATAAATTTTTCATATTTGAAATTTTAAAAATTCATTCATTCATTTATGCCGGGTTTGCAATCGTTTAGTTATAAGACTTCCAGTAGACAGCGTATGCGTAGAAAGACTGAAAAATGCTGTTCGGTCAGTGGCAAGTAATTATCACGACGGGACAGCAAAATGCCACTGTACTGTATTATTATTTTTTTTTTTACTGCGCATGCTTTGTAGAATTTAGGGGGGAGGCGGGAAAAAATTGATCACTTATCGTAAATTAACTCCGAAATTTTTTGCTCTTTGTTCTTTCTCATGCGAGTTTTTTTTTTTCTTATAATTTGCCATTTTTTTTCTACAGTTTTCGAAATTTAGGTATGTTGACCTTTTTTTTTTATTTGACCATGCTTTTTTGTGTAAATATCTTCCATTTTAATACGATACGCAGAAAAAAGGAAAATTTAGGAACGCCAAAACGGCAATTTATAGCCAAGCATGGAATGGTGGAATCTATCTTATGAAATTGTGGCAAACATAAAACAGTCCCTTTCTGCGCATGCGCTGCCTACTGGCCGTCTTATAACTGGCCCAGTGTAAACCCGGCCTTAAAATAAACTATATTTTCAAGTTTTTAGACAAAAGAAAAAAAGAAAAGTTGTGAATTATTTGAAAGGTTGCCAGTTTTGTCCCTTCTTAATTATTCATGCCGAATTTTCCGCAAATAGCGATAAAAGCAGCCTATAATTTTATACTAAAAAAAGAAAGAATTCTCTGAAATTTATTGGATTAAAGAAAAAAGTTTAATACTTAAAATAACAGGAGAAAGTCAGTCATTTTACAAATTCGAAAACTCAGCATGATTCAGATTCGAAAGATTTGTAATCTAACATCAAAAAACAGAAAAAAAAATGTCTTTTTCATTACTAATTGCAACAGTAAACAAAATTCACTTTCCGCGACTAAACTTTTCGGTATGAGTAAGGGCTCACACACACAAAAAAAACTTTGTCATTTAACGAATGAGTAAGTTTTACTACCATTTTTATGGGTTATTGACAAGCGTATCTGATTACACAGTAGGAGAGGAATTTTTTAAACGGAAATGAATTGCTATGTTGCCATGAATTTAAATTTATCTGTAATTCCTAACATATTGGGAGCAATTCCTTTTTAAAAATCTGAAGAAAAAAAATTCAATTTAATGGCAAATGATTCAGATTATTAACAATACATACAAATTTGTAAACACATATATTGAAATTATACTCAAATATATTAGCAGAGAAAAAAAATAAGGTGAAAAAAATTAAAAACTTATTTTTGTCTTATAAAGTTATTTACTTTTTTAATTTCACAACAACAAAAAATCTAGCTTAGCTTTACATTTTTTTTGTGTCAGGAAGTTATGTTCTGGAAATCACTGCCTTCCTTTATTTTGCTGACAATAGAAAATTCAGTATGATTAGAAAGAAAGTTTGGAAGAATTTTGTTCATATATGACTGACCCTCAAATGTATTCATTGCGGGCCACGAATTTAACACTTTTGCTGCAGAGAATAGCTCAGCGAACGTAAATAATTTTGATAAGCCGTTCAGCTATTTAAATAAATTTCCATGAAATCTTTATCAGGAAGAATTTTATCCCCTTCTCCGACAAAAGGTTTGAGCTCTCGCACTATCTTTATTCAATAGAAAAGTTTAAACTCATCTGCTTTTGGAACAACGCATTCTTTCTAAAACAGGTTTTCTCTTTATTATTGAATTACAATTGATGAGGCCGCTGGAATTCTCTCATTCGAGGATGCATTTAATAAAATCAGTTTTAAGAACCAACTTTTATTAGCGCAATTCAAAAATAGAATATTTTATTACAATTATTTTCTGCATTTTTAAGAGTTCAATTATTAATTTATTAATATAAAAAATTTGAAATCTTAAAATTGTATTTTTTCAGATAAACTATCAGGTGGCGCCACTAGTATGGATTCAGAATTTATTAAATTATTCGACTTACAGTTCTGGAAATATTAAAATGGTATATTGTCATCGTAAATACTCAAGTGCAGATGAATTCAATGCATCAAAAACGGCATGAAAATTCAGCTATTAAATTATATCTTTACAAACGTGAAAAGAATAAATTAAATATGAGTGTTAAAAATAGATTTATCTTCTATCAAATCTCATTTATAAATTCAAATATATATCTAAATTTATACGAATTAAATAATAATAAGTGTTAAAAATACAGTCTCTCTCCCGAGTATCTGGCCTAAGGTGGTAGAAGGCCTAAGGTGGTAGAAGGCCTAAGGTGGTAGAAGGCCTAAGGTGGTAGAAGGCCTAAGGTGGCCTAGGTACTAGTCGGATAATAAAAAAGCCAGAGTTCTGTGAATTCATTTCTTTGTCACCAATACCAGAAGACAAAGTTTTTAAAAATAAAAACTCACTGTTATAATATGTATTTTCTTACTTCTTATTTAGTACTAAGCCCTCCATTAATTCAGTGTGAACGCAGCCTGTAATGTGAATCATAGAACGCGTCGAAGTCAAATAGAAGGCTCTGTTTATATTTCTTTATGTACTGCATTGCACGCTTCAAGAATTTATTAGGGAGAGAGTAAGTTAAAGGATAAAAACTGTTTACATTTTAATATAAATTCTAACATGCAACTTAAATGCCGAAAACATAAACAAATCATTAACGCAAATCGTAGGTTTAATTCTTAAGAAAATTGACACAAACTGATTTTATTTTTCACTGATAAATGATTACACAAATATGAAAAAGTAACTGTAAGATAAGTCAAAATTTACAGTTTTTTTTTAATTTTGAAAAAGTCCTTGATAGACGCCTTGGCTCCCTCATTTTAATTACGATAAAAGAAAACTAGGCCGGATAGTACGGAAGCCAGATAGCCGCGAACTGGATACTCGGGAGAGTACTGTAATGATTAAGAATAGTATTAATCTTATTTAGTAAAAAATGTCTTTCAAATTAAAACTGGGATAGGTTGTATCATGTACGCTTGTTCAATTTACTGCAAGGAAACGATGTCGTTGTTAGAGAATCAATGGTTTTTATCATAAAGAAAACTGAGATGCAAGCAAAAGAATTTTGCAGTTTGATTGAATTCAGTGCTCGTTTTCTCCAATTTCTCAAAAAGCAATTTGTTTTAGCTTTAAAAATTGCTATTGGCTGTTACAGAGAATGGATTCCGTTGAGACGAAATCACGTTGTGACAGTTGATTACGTCACTTTTGTTTCTGACTTTTTTTTTCATATCTGCTGTGCAAATAGATGGAGATATGCAATCCTTTCTTCTTATGTCTCTTAAGAAACGCTCGTAACTGCTGTAAATGAATATTCTTCTTATTAAACTAATCTACAAATATATGGTATGCCAATCAATAAATACAAAAGAATACAGAATAAAAAGCTTCATAATCCTCTTAAAATAAATTTATTGCTTTAATTTCAATAACAAAAGTACAAAATATAAAAATATAAATGGAAACGTTATATGAAATCAAAAGTTTTTACGTAAGAAAAGTATTTATACTTTCTTCCTTTTTTTCCCTTTAAAAATTCTTTGTTTCATTTAATTACATTTTATGGTTGTATATTTAAACAATTTTCCATTTTAATGCCTTTTAAAAAATTATATATTTTTTAATCATTGTATTTCTTTTCAATCATCTTAAAATTCCCTTTATGGTAACTTTAGCAAAGACAATTATTAAAATATGCTTTTATCAGTATAATAAAAATAGAATATTTATTTTAATTCCTTTTATTTTCTTAATTTAATTTCTTCTATAATATTCATTTTTATAAATATTATGAAATCTTGAAAGAATTTTCTTATCTTCAATATCAGGTAACGCTGGAGGGGGGGTCAAACTTTCGTTAGTTTAATTGATTAATTGATAGTTAACTTTTAAATAGAGTATTGTCTTCAAAAATGCAACAGTGTATAAAATTCCAAATTTAATATATCAGAAAGTGGATCAAGAATGGATTACAGAATTCTAATATACTATAAAACGAGTCCAATTAAATAAATCTGTAAGTTCTCCTTGGTTTAGGTTAAATTCTATTCCAACTAAAGAGTCCATTTATATTTTTAATACTTTTTTTTTCCTTCATTCAAATAATTTATAAAAATCATACACAAAACACAAAAATTTAATTTAGATGCGAATTATTATTGTCAGTAACGTAAAAAATACATATTATCTACTCTATTGTATGTGCTGCAAATAAAATACAACCTGAAATAGGATTTTGTTTTCAAATTTAATGTTTTGTTCATAAGTTAGGAGAAAATGTATAATTAAAAAGTTAATTGAATCAACCACAAGGATTTCATTTACTACTTATGCGTTGAAATTCTACCACTTTCATTGTTGCATAAGCCTTTTATTTCGATGACAAAAAGTATTAGTCATGCAAAATTATAAAAAAAAATATGTAAATAAAACAAAAATAGAAGATAGAGACAGATGACGGAATATTTTGTTTGGGCATCTACTTCCTGGTATGGATCACAGATTTAGAATGTTACCGATCAATGACGCTTCGTCTCACAGATGATTATCGTCGAAAAGGGCTATTTGCACGCCACGAGAGCAACGAAGTGAAGCGAAGAAACGAAATCTGGTTCAACATCTCGTCTACAGGTGGAAAGACAGGCGACTCATATAAAATACAAATAAATATTCTCTATTCTGTCTGTATGTGGTGTACGCTTTTACCAACATGCGCAGAAGATCAGAAAATGATACGTTGTGTGTTCTTTCTTCTTCATTCCCGCCAAATGTGTCTCCACATTTTACGACTTGTTGTTTTATTTTTTGTCTTGCAGAAGTGAGCTTTTTTACCGATTGTACCGTGTTCCAGATCATTTGGTTGGAAATATGCAAACAAATTCAACCTTTATAATGGATGAAATTTTCTGTCTGATGTCAGAATTCGTTCAACCAAAGTTTTTCAATTTTCTTTTTAAGATGGAAACTATTTTATTTAATAGGCAGACGATAATATCTACTGAACAAGAAATTTTGAACTTTGTATTATTATCTTGTTAAGTATTTGAAAATCTTTCTAGATTTGAATTTAAGGCTGAAAATTTTGTATTATTATTAAATAGCTGTTCAGCAAGCATTTCAATGACTAGCTAAACTTTTCCGAGGATGGCGACAAAACCGTATCTCAATTTCAAGTTTAAATAATAATTATGACTCACAATGGATAAGCTGCAATCGTTCAGAATATTATTAATACATTTTGATAGAAATAATTTTAGGATTGCAAAATTATCTAAACGATATTTATCTTATGAAGTTTCTTCCAATATATCCAGCAGTGTTCATCTAAAAATCACGATCAATGAATCGTAATTATTGTCGATCACATTGTCACACGTAATTATTGTTAGTCCCATTGGCCCATCTAAAAATGCCGGGCTTCTGAGAAGCAGATTGGAGAAGTGCCGGATTAGAGAGAAATCACTATAATTAATTGACAATCATTTATGGGTGCAAATTTATAATTACTTTAGCTCGAAAAGAAATGATATTGGGATTATATCGAAATTTATATTATTCAATAGAAGCTCTTGTAGAAAATTTAAAACATTTCTAAGTAATTTATAGTGTGAAAAATTGATAAGTCTTGCAAAAGAAAATGTATTTGTCCATTTTCAATTTGAAATACCATACGCCCACATCCATTCCCTTTGTCTCTTCAACTCCCACAGCATCCTGAACTGGCGGAAGTGCAGATGTCCTTGAAAAGTTCATTTCTCTCTTTCAACTTTATGTGCCGCATACCTGTAGGAAACTCGAAACCGACTATGAATTCTGTGCATGTGTTGTAATCCAACATATTCTCTAAAACCAGTTTATATATATATATATAGATTGCGTATATCAGCAAATACAGTCAGTGCGGATTTCCAGCTAGGCAGATGCCTAGGGCCCCTAGATTGCGACGAGTCCTAAATAGATCATTAAAAACAATATTTTTCCTACTGCCATATAAATAAATGTGTGAAAAATATATAATCTATGAATGATAAAATATATAATTACAGTACACTCCCGAGTATCTGGCCTAATGTGACGCGTAGGCAGACCGGATAACAAAAAAAAGCCGGATAGGCCGGAGTTCTATGAATACATTTCTTTGCCCGCCAATACCAGAAGATAATTTTTTTTACACCTAAACTCGCGTATTTTCCCACTTCTCATTGAGTATTAAGCCCTCTATTTATCTCAAGCCATGCAGAAGGTGAACGAGGCTCGGTGAATCATAGAAACAGTTGCCTGTAACATGACCAGTTAAAACAGAAGGCCCTGTACTAGTAGTTTATATATGTTTATAAACTGCACTGCGCATTTCAAAAATTTATTAGAGAAAAAGTAAGATAAAAGATATAAACTATTAACATTTTAAGGTAAACTCTGTAATGCCTAACTTAAATGCAAGAAACAAACAAAATGTTAAAGTAAATCGTAGGTCTAGTTTTTAAGAAAATTGACTCAAACTGATTTTATTTTACTCTGTTAAATGATTATACAGATATGAAAAAAGTATCATTCAGATAAGAGTCAAAATTTACAATTTTGAGGTTTTGAAAAAGTTTTTAATAGATGACTTGATAGACGCCTTGCCTTCCTCATCTCATTACGACAAAAGAAAACTAGGCCGGATAGTAAGGAAGCCGGATACTTGGTTGTGTACTGTATAATATTATCAAGTATAAATGGTCTGATTCTTATCTGTTTCATTGCGTTCCATTTTTACTTTCTCATATACGAGAAATCCAACCAATCCAAAGAGCGAATACGCGAGTGAATTACAAACACTAGAGCGAAAACAGTCAGCAAAGACTGAACAGACAGATACAGCAGAGACCTTCATACTCGTCATATCTTATAACTTCAAACAATATCAATGAAATATAGTGCAAAATTTACATATAATAAGTGAAAATATAGAAACTACGAAATGTGCAATTCTAGCAGAGTTTTGAAAGGATAAAATACATAAAATGATATAGTAAAATGCAAAATAACAAATATAAAAGATAATAACAATAAAAGTATAAGATAGATAAAAAAAATAAATGAATATAAAATAGAACGTACTATCAGAGTAAGTAATAAGATATTAGTATAAATAAAACATAACAAAATACTATTGATAATAAGAAAAACGAACATATATACAATTAATATATGACAGCAAACATTGCTCAAAATCCCAATATGTAAGAATTCGCACTCTCTAAGCCTTATTAAACTAAAGAATTTCCGATACAATTGTGTACAATGTTCTTGATCTCAGTTTTTCCAGTCTTACGCTGAACCAATCCCAAAATTCTATAAGTATTTAAAAAGAATTTTTCTCGTATTAGTCTGCATTTGGAGCATACACAAATAAGACGTCCAACGTTTCCACCCTCAGTACCGCGGTCACAATCTTGTGACTTTCCAAAGAAACTGCTTTAGAAAGTATTGTAATCGTCAAAATAGTCGAACTCGAGGTTTTGAAGAATCTCCTCGTTTTAGAACTTGCTTAGTTCGAAAAAAACACATTTTTGGTATTATATTTGCCTGATTATCTGTCTGTGTGTCTCTTTGTCTGCGACAAATATAAATAAAAAAAATCTTTGAGTTAAACGGATGAAATTTACTATACGGTATTTTTGCGAAATTTATAGATTTCTATCAAATTCTTTGCTCTGGGGAAGTTTGTCTGTCTAGCTGTTTCGAATAAAAGTCAACACGATAACTAATGTTTGGCGACGGATTGTGAAACCCTCCGCGCTTTTGCACATGCGATAGGATGGGTTTAATTCGACAAAATAGGGATGAGAGGAAAGGAGGAGATGTTTCCATTTAACAATGAAGACTCGCGGTTTTATGAGACGTAAACATTACAGATAATTAGGAATACGGAAGGAAAAAGGTACTAATGCACAGTAAAATATTTCGGAGCAATTTTTATTTAATGTAAGGGGTATAAACATTAAATTATGAAGAATAAATAAAAAAATTCTGTTATTAAAATTTGGTAATTAATTTTTACAAAATGATAATGATCTTTTTTATATTGAAATGCTTCTTTTTTATATACTATTAAATTTTTTCGACTATATTATAATTCCCCATTTTCTGTTTCTTGGCCACAATATTTAATGATATTATGTACAATTTTCTTCGTACCAATCTTGAAAGCTTTTATTACCACTTGAACTAGCCATATCAATACGAAATTTTGAGTTAAAACAAAATGCGAGCAGAAATAACACAACACTCACATATACGTGAAAAAAAATTGAACTAAAAAGTATCTAATGGGGGAAATCCAAGGTCAAAACTGAATACCGGAAATATGCTCATTGTTCTGCGTCTCACCCTTTAATGAGATGGAATCGTAGAAATGTGGTCTTTTCAGAATCCGTTGATGAACAGTACAAAACGAAGAGAGCTAGATGGATGAAATTATGTAGACATATTGAATATCTATAGTGTAGACACCTATCAAATTTTTAACCAATTTAAAAACGAGGAGTTGACCGTCTATTGGTCTGTACTTTCAGAAACATGCAAATTCGATAACTCAAAAAAACAATGATTTAAATACATCAAACTTATATGTGATTTTGTGATTACAAGTGCAGTTCTGTGTTCAATTTTTGTTTCAATCGGTTGGGAGGAACGCGTCTAAACCAATTTCATTTTTGGATATTATTAACCGCATACCAGGGACTAATCGCCAAAAAACTCACCAAGCATCACGCGATAATTTCAGTAAAAATACTAAATTCAAATTAATGTTTTGTAATTAATAATATTAAGATTAATTTGATTAAAACTATTGTACTCCAGTGCCATACAAGACGTTCACTGAGATAACACCTTTATTAAAAAGTTTGCGTGAAAGTGTTTTTAGGCGAACCTCTCCCACTAATTTATTAGAATATTTGTAAAATCGAACTGCTATTTGAATAATATTATATATAAATGTGGAAGCTGTCCAATTAGAAGTTATGTTAGATAAATAGAAACAAATACATATTCATGAACATAGTAAAATTAAAAAAAAATTTATTAACTCAAATAAATCAATAACATGTTAAAAATGTGTTGAAATGAGATACTCTCATTCATAACTGAATTAATACTAAAAGAAGAGCCTTATAATGTGCACTTTCCAAGGACCGCAAAATATCTACTGTAAATCTTCCAAAAAGTACAATAGGCTCTCGATACTATCCCATTGACATTGTGCTTTATGAGACAGATCTGTAACCCTTAGAATTTAGAAGTAGTGCTTGTATACTACAATAAACGTTGTAGTCTTGGTTTACGAAATAGAACATATGCTTTATTTCAGACTTTGAAGCAACAATCAGAGACTCAAAAGAAGCAGACCATTTAGTCAAGTACTCACTAGAAGCATTGTGTCTAATGCATCACTTGACCCAGAGCTTCGATCCATCTGAGGATCTTGATGATGTATTTTACCATACTAATTTTCATGTTCAAGTGAACAAGCACAATGACCTTTCAATTTTTCTAAGGCAACTGACGCTTGAGAGAATTAATCATATTCTCAGGGACGCAATTCAAATGTATACAATCGGTAGCGAAAATGATAATGACTGTACTGGAAGTAGAATCTATAACAAATCTCAAGATGAAGAGGTAAAAATCCAGTGGATGAATCCCGACTTCTGCTCTGTTTCATGTTGTCATAGAGAGTAATTAGATTGCGGACACCCTGGCTAAAGCGGGAGCTAGTGATGCCTCTGTTCCTACTGAAACTCTTACTTATATGAAAATTTCTTCGAAAGCTAAAAGTCAAATTAAAACCACTTGGCTCTTCCCACCAGTACATCACTGGTATAAGAGCAGTCGTCCAGGGGGCTCTGACTCTTGATTGTAGTAGGCAGAATCTGACTACTTTTACTCGTTTTCTCAAAGGGCACCTTAGAACTATGAAACATTCTGACGGCTCTAAGCACTTTGAAACCTCTCCCAAGTGTTTTAAGGAAGAGGTTTCACTCTATCACATTTTTACTTGTCTGGCAGGATCTCATTGACAATCCATTGTTAGGGCACTTCTTCAGGGTGCACAATTTCATAGATTTGGTATAGCTCTGCTGTTCTTGGAGATGTGCAACAGCAGAACAACAAAGGCTCTTGATCAGTAAACTGAACATTTATGTATATATAAATGGTTTCAAGCAGGGATTTCGTGAAAATTTGAATTTAGATATCATATTTTGGATATCTAAATATTTTGGAGAGAAGAATATATTGTTACAAACCTGTAAGTCTCCGTAACAATATAATATATTAGACTGTCCAAAATATATCATATTTTGGACAAGGGAATATTACCATAAATTGAAATGAATAGATTCTAACAGTAGGTATATCCACAAAATGGGGACATTACTGAAAATGATTAAAGCCAACGACAAATAATTTTCTGTATGATATTTCTGAAAGAAGACATTGCTTTAATTTTTTCTTATATATTTGTGACTCTCGTATAATTTTGAAATTATTATGATTGCTATTCTCATCGAATTAAGCATTTGCTTTCTTCATTCAATTTATCGACTTAAAAAGTTTAGTTTCAAAAAGTCTACTCTTACAAACTGTGACAATATTTTATAAAATTAAAGTACTATTACCTCAGTAAATAGTTTTGCTTTCGTCTTTATATTACATATGTTGTGTCCTGGGAACTCGCATTACTAAAGAATTTTCTTGAGGGACTTCATTCTCTGAACAACTCTCACCGTAAATTTCAGCTCAACTTTCTTTTATATTGTTACAGACCAGTAATGATGCTTCCCAGCACGGTTAGTTCTATCACCGGAAAGACCGATTTACAATCATCTGTATTGGAGGCTGCATGGGTGCCGAGCCAGTAATCCCAGAGTTTGGTGACAAACTTGGCGACCAAATGGATAATGCTGGAAACTTCAAGAATCTCAACGAACCATCTAATAGGAACTGAGATACGCCTGATTTCCCCAGAAGGCTCTAGGCCCACCTCCCGGGAACTATAAAAGGCCGGCAGTCTCAAGCTGCAATGAATTAGAGTTTGAGTCGTAGACAAGTAAAAAGTCTTCGAGAGGATAGCGAAGCAACGGCGGAGTGCCAGTGTTGTGTGGAGCCCAAGCTAGTGCTGAACTGAGATGTGTGCCGTTGTTTATTATAGAAGCAGCATTATGTTGAGTGAGGAGTAGCCAGTCGTGTGATAGTGAGTCGGCAGTTGGACACAACTAAAGCGAGGAGTCAGGGGAGAATTTCAATCGTTTGGAAGGTCAGTAGAACGAAGTTTGTGTGCTGTGGTCGATTACTACTTATGGACTACTGTCTGTTGTAGCGTGCTATCCTATGTGTGCGCCATTAGCTGTATATAGTTGTCGTCTTTGTATCCGTCGTCTGTGTCTTATTGTTTAATAAACATCATTGTTTTTTCTGCTGAGGCCTGCTCATTGTTTTCAAACCATATACCCACTATAAGAGAACTCGGTGATGCGTAATAATATTTGCACAATGTGGCACATTTCGTAATTACTTTTATAGTGAAGTAAAGAGAATCGTGTACACATTTTGGACAACTTACAGTTGGTCAACTGGCTTCAGAATCTGTGGTTTCGATGTCAAGACCATATATCAAAATTCATTTATCTTGCTTATTGTATCTCAGATTTATTATATGGGCAGTATATCTGATTGATGGATATGGTTCAAAATTAAACAACATTTGTCATTTTAATGTAAAGATCCTATACTGAGAAAGATCATCTAGTTTTATGTTGTTATGAGTAATGGCATTCACATATAGATGAACAGACAGACTTTTAATCCTTTGATGAGTTTCTTTCAAAATTTAATATGAATTTAAAAGCTTCCATCGTTTTTCTTTTCCAAAATTTGAAGCTTTATTCTTTAAAAAGTGATAAGCTTTTCATGATTTAAAATACTGATCGTCACTAATTAGTACTTCTTCCAATCTTTCTGACGATTGTCGGATATCACCTCCAAAAAATGATGAGTTTTTTAAGGCGACCCACGAAACGATCAATTTTTAGACCTCTTTATAAAAGCGGAAATGCTTATGACTCTGGCTCTACATGATCAATCGAGAAAAATAAATGGTAGTCGGAAGAAACAACGTCTGGAGAATAGGGTGGGTGGGATAGAAACTCTCATATAAAAATTTCCGAATATGTCTTGACAAGTCTTGAGATATGTGACCTAATATGTCATACTGCAAGACAGCGTTCTTGATATTGTCGCCATTTCGATATAAATTATAACTTTAAAGTAAAATTCATACACCAACTTTCATACGGCTAGCTTAATGCGTCTTTTGAGATGTTGTGCAACATAAAACCATCTAGACTCATTGACGGTACAGATAGATAGAGCGGCATATAGACATAATTCAACAAATGTCTGAAATGAAGAAAAGTTTGGTACGTGGAGATTTGTCAATTTTTGACCATTGCAATACTTTATCTTTGTACACTTCATAAACGAAAAAGGGGGGAAAAAAGGATATTGAAATAAGGAGGGATAGATGTAGCTCCAATGGATGATTTGCCACAGACTACGTGTAAAATAAAGGACTACAACTGTAGTCAAAACAACCTTTCATAATAATGTAGGACAGGTTCTGGGGTGGATTCCCCCCCTCTAATCAATGTTATTTTATAAGAAAGATTGTTTAAATTATTGTAGTCATTTGATTTATACTGCTTCTATTTCCTTTTACTGAAAGTAGAACTTATGTAAAGCATTACGTTTTAATATTTAAATAAGACTTGTTACTTAGTAAAATTTCCATACTAAAATTAATAAGCTTTATATGCGTAATCGACTTCTAAGAGTTGTTATCGTTATCGGGTTCATTTTCTGATGAAAAAAAAAACTAATAGATACAGAAGGGGCAAATTAATATTCCTCTATCCAGAATTACGAATTTTGAACTTTCTCGCTGGCAAAGTATTTATTTATCCCTCCCCAAATAAAGAATGCATGACTCTAGATACTTATGCATTACGTAGAAAAAATAAACAGTACAAAGAATAAAACAATAATATACAGAAAAGAAACTAATATATTTATATAAAAATATACGAAAGAATTTAAAAACAAATTCGTGTTCATAAATTTTTTCCACCACATTATATTCAGTATTTATAGTTTAAGAGCAATGCCCTATACTAGTAAAAATAAAGGAAAAAATTTCCAAACTATTTTTTAAACTTCATAGAGGCGTAGACTGAACTTTTAAAACATTATCAGGCATTTTTCGAAGTCCGCCAGACACAATGCCCTATTAGCTTTCCGGCTTCGGTATCCTGCAGTACAAAAACAAGCAAACGATATTTAAATTGTAGGAAGAAAATCAGACAGAAATCTGAGTTGAAGAGGCAGGTGATGCGATGATGTCATACTTTAATCCCATTTTCCACGCTACACTTATTTTTTGTCTTCTGCCTCTGGCAGCAACGGATGAGAAAAAGAAAGATCGTAGATAAGTGACGTCATCAAAACAAGCTTTTTACTGGTTTCTCTCCTGCTGGTTCTGTATTAGCTCAGGTCTTTGTTTTATTGCTGTTTCGCATTGCCATCCCACTTTTGCGGTTTGAATCTTCGGAAGCGAGCACATGAAAAAGAAGCCGATTTTCTGGTTTAAAAACTCGAAGTTGAAAAATGATTAAGCGGGGATAAATCTGATTTTCTTTTTAGAAAAATCAATTGTGTTCTCGATTCCGGTGCAGTCACGTTCTAAAATAGAACTTCGAACCTTAGAAGGCTTCTGGCTTCAAGTGGAAGATTATGGAAACGTAGTAAAAAGTTTTACGCACATATTTCAGGACATGGGCGGATTAAACCCTGTAGAGTGCATAAATGATGCATTTTTAACCCTATTAGCACAAGGTAATATTATTGGTAGACATGTTGAGCTAAAAAGGAACCCAATCTTTAAAGCAAAGCATTTTTGTATTAGTTTAATCCCTGTATATTGTATTAATTGTATCCCTGTATCTGTCTAGATTTGTAATTTAAAGAATAGTTTTTAAATAGTTAAGCTAGAAATTAAAAAAAAAAGCATTTGACTGTGATTCATCTTTAAAAGAGCTGGTTTTAGCATATTTCTTTTTAAAAAATTCAAAAGCAAATATAAATAGAATATATTAAAATTAACAAATATAACTATTCTAGTTATTCCAAATCTAACTATTAGTTACATCTAACTATTAGCAAGTCTAATTAACAATCTAACTATTAGTTACATCTAACTATTAGCAAGTCTAATTAACAATCTAACTATTCTAGCAGAAAAGTTTCCAGGGCTGTTAACTTGTGAATCAGTTCAGTCAACTAAAATAAAAATCTGAATCATAACGATTCATAATGAATTTGAAAACATGAAAGAAAAATCCAAGAATAATGTTCCGAATTTTAAAAGATCTTAATTTGAATGTGCTCGCTCATATAATACTTGTTAATAAAATAATTAACCAAAAATTATTATTATGCAACTTAAATTAACCAAAAAAATGTCACAAAAATAACTCTCTGTAGAGAGGAGACACCACAGAATTTTCGAGGTTCTTGAGTTGTTGCTTGTTGTGTTATGTAAAAATCCGACCCTAGTTCAAAGAATCGCTTTAAAACAATGTTCGAGGAAAAACGAATTATATAGTATAAATAAAGTTGGTGTCTGCTTTTAATCATATTCCATGTATTAAAATGTTATGCTTATAATTCATAAAATTTACTACTAAAAAATCCATTTGAACTAATAATAAAAAGGTATACCATTCTTACAATTTTTCCGTATATGAAGTCTACTGAGAACAAGCAGCGCAGTTGTCGAACTTGAGATTCTGACGCATCTCCACGTTGAAGACCGCACTCTGTCGGAAACACACATTTTTGGAATTATGCCTGTCTGTCTAAGAACACAGTAACTATAACATGGCATCTGATTTTTACGTTAAGATTTTTATCAATATAGAACGAATTCCTTTCAAAGAATGCCCGTCTGTCCGGTTGTCTGACTGTAATTTAACAGGATAACTACTAAACGAAGTAAGCTAGAAAGATAAAATTTAATATACAGATTTATCATCTAAAATGTTGTGAGCATCAAATTTGTATCCAAATTTATTAAGGGATTGACGTCTGTCAGTCTACACATTCACAAGCAAAACTATAAAACCAAAGAACTTAAAAATATGAAATTTTTTTCATTTTTTTTACTACAATTGTAGTTTTGCGTAAAACTTTGATTTCAATCGTAATTTTGATTTCAATTGTAAAATAATGACTGATAAGTCCTTATTATATAGTCTTGTGCGTATTGGCGTTGAAAGAAAATGCGAACTGTTCTAGTAATCTGTGGTGGGGCACCGTCTTAAAATGGTATTTTGAAGGCAGCCTTGCGACAACTCGGGAATTACCAAACTTGACAACGCATTGAGATATCTTCTTCCATTTACGGAACATGTAATGGGTTCGATGGGTGTTGATTCCTCAAAAAATATGGCCCCACGTAACTGAAAAATTGCACCACACGATTACTTTAGCTACTTGCAATGGAAAATCTTGAACAACGTTACGATTCTCTTTCGCCCAAATCCGATAGTTGTGTGTGTTCACTTCTCCGTTTAGATAAAAATGTGCGTCATCACTCCACAGAACATTCAAAGGCCAAGAATCATCCACATTCATTCATGCAATAAAATGTAGTGAAAATATAATCTGACTTTCTGTATCGCTCTGTATTAGCAGTTGTACCTTGTAAACCTTATATGGATAATAGTGCAAAATTTGACGCATCATTTTCCTCACTGTATAAATCAACATGTGTGGTGGAATGATGATCATTTTAAATTTGCAATGGAAGCAACAGAACGTATGCTTTCAAGAACATTTTTTAAATGATCATATTTCACACAAAACAAACATAAACACGAAAAGACAAGACTTTAACGCGTCCACATCTCTAACAGAACAGCATATCACCTCATTATTTTTACAATCGCAATGCACTATGGGTGCGTACCTAATCAGACATCGTCATTTATTATCCAAAAGAGAAAGTACAATAATGCAACTGCTACACATGTAGATTTCATTTGCACATTTGCCTTACCACATGGAGAATGGTTTACGAAATCTATATCAGCAGTAGCTCAAATCTAGAAATATCCACTTTTTTTCGTCCTCTGCCAGGAAGAAAACTGAGTTTTCCTATTGCCTCTAACTTTTTAATCATTTTGTGAATGTCATGATCCGACATTAATCCATATCTAACATTTTTCTGTTTCTGGAATTCTCAAAGAGTTGCAGCTGCGTTGCTGTTATTTTGATAAAATAATTTTGCGAGAAGAGATTTTTCTGTCAAAGTTATCATTTCGCACTAAGTGTCGATTCCAATGCTTTTCAAAAACATCGAACTCGTCGAATATAAAAGACGCACTTTTTCAGCTTGTTTTAAATTGTCAGTTGATTTGAAGCGTGTTATAGGATTTCGAAATGGTGACACCATTGCACCACCATTCAAGTTTTGTTAAATTAATGATCCATTTTAAATCAACGAAAACAACTCGTTTAAAAGCAAGTTAAATTAACGACCCTTTTTTTAATTCAAATTATATCAAAAAGAATCTTATTGAAATGCTTGAAGTTTTTTTCTTCTTTTGATTGAAGAGACATATGGTAGATAGAAATGTATTCCGTAGCGGCTACATAACTTTACTACCTTCTCTTTTGATAAAACAGAGGGCGTTACCTTATTACCATCAAGATATATTTCCCATGATACTTCTTGGGTTATTATTAGATTGTATTCTAAGTGAGTGGCGTGTATTTTTCGTGTTCGTATTTGTTTTGTCTTGGAACTTAGAAAATAATTAAATAATTGTTCCTGAAACTCGTCTGGTATTTTCATCTACTTCATAACGAAGCTATAAAGAGTTTCGTCCCACTACAATTCCTGTTTATATTATATAGGACGTAATCTAATATTCCCTTCAATATTAAAGAAATTTTTTTAACACTAGCATGGAAAGGAATGGAGATCAAAGTGGAACTTCGTTCTAAAAAGCTTTAATGAATAATTAATTTTATCACTTAAAGCAATGTTAATCAAAGCAATCAGTTAATGAGCATTCTTCCAATGACTAGTCTTCTACGATTCAAACCCTGATAGCTAAGGGTTTCTTCAACTTTTTTCCATTTACAGCTTTTTTTCGATGAAAGAAACTATACATGAAATGATGAGACAAAGCTTTGCATATCAGGAAAAATAGAAAGTAATAACAAATAAAAGGGAGCATTATTTAATGATAACTAAAAAGGAACTCAATTTTAAATGGTGGTTTTAAAGAATTCTTTTATAAAATTTTTTAAAAGCATACCTTATTCTGAAATTTATTCAACATGGAAAAAATAAATCTAAAACAACATTAGAAAAAAAAGTAGTATGAAATATTAGAGGCAATAATGCAAACTATGAGTTTCTCAGAGTGAAATATATTGTTGTAAAATACACTTTAAATATTTTTTTTATATTAATTAAAAATAAGAAGAAAAATCACATGGCAAAAAATTTGGTATCGTTCAAAATATAATTTTTTTTAGTTTCAATTTGTTGTCAAGACTTATTTTTTACTGTAATATTTTCAGAATTTATAGTGAAAAAAAAACCCACCAAAATTCCTCTTAATTTTTAATTAATTAAAATTCTAATTTAAATTTTTTAAAAATCGCCCGAAGATGCCTTTTCAGCTCTGCCAAAATATATATGTGAAAATTTGGTAGTTTTAGATCAAACGTCTAATGATTGGCGAAAACAAGCGATTGAATGGTTTGATGGATCAGTTTGAATTCCATTACAGTGTTTAAAACCACTATTACATTTAGTGTATAGAATTAAATTAAAAATATAAAAATGAAGCAAAAATTGTACAGAAATAAAATTAATATCATTAAAACGTAATTTTTTGAGTTTTCAATTAACACAAAGCCTATTTTTGTACAATAGTTGTGTGGAAGATATGAACATCAATTTTCGTAAACAAGTCACAACTATTGTCCATCTGGCAACGGTTAAATCTATTTTTGCGCACGATTAAACTTTATTTTTGAATCCTGTTGGTTGATTTTTTTATATCTTTTTTCCTCTGAATGAATGGATTTTATTATTACACTGCAAACCAGAAAATTACTAATAATATTTTGCAGCTCCATTAATTAGCCGCACGAAATTCAATGTAGCTGCGAAAAATTCCAAT
>JAPMOR010108372.1:49962-66407 GCA_026543865.1 Argiope aurantia | reverse complement strand
TAATGTATATAGTATTATATTTATAACAGTAATAACAGTATGTTATGTATACTATAACAGTATGTTAAATACATCTTGTTTAGAGAAAAGTTATTTTTCCATCCAATATACTATCCATGCGCCATCACTATTATGCTTTTTTTTTTATCAACTTCCTTTTTTAGATGAATTGCAATTATTTTTTGGATATTTATTGTAAATGCTGACTCTTCTTTTTAATTAGGTCATCTTAGTGATAGAAAAATGAAAAAAATTGAAGGGAAAAAAATTCTGTCAATTTAAGAATTGAATGAATGTCTTTTTTTATCCATGTCTTCGATCAAATAAGGAAATGAACAGATAAACATAAGGAGGTTATTCTAAATACTAAGGAGCATAAAAAAAAATACTAAACACAAATAATTGCTGTACTGTATCTTCAAAAATGAATGTATCCGAGTTTTCGTGTTACCAAAATTGTAGAGACAACAATAAGATTATTTGGATGAATTTCGTGACTCTGGCATAGCAGTTTGATGTCGATGTCGATAATCGAGTGTCGATTTAATAATCATATTATTTTATTTTTGAAGCTCTTTACCCTTGTGTTTTACTTAGGCTTATATTGTTCGCAAAGTTAAAATTTTTTTGATTAAATAAAAAAAAAATGTACTTAATACAATAAGAAAGTAAAATGTCAAGCTAAAAGATCAATAATATGAATATTAACAAATGCATGGACTTTAAAAATATTTCATCATTTCTTAGATTTGAACTTAAGCATCGGTTGTAATAGCAGCAGAATTCACAAATTTTATTAAAATCGTGCTTTAAACTGAAACCAATTCAATACAAAAAAATAAGCAGAATCTTCATATATAGTTCATAAAAATGAAAGAAAAAACAGGATGAATTATTAGTAGCAACAACGAAACCTGTTTGGGATTCATTTGCAAAAATGGAAAATTAGTTACGAAATACACCTAAAAACACCATTAAAAGTAAATTGCACCAAGATCAAAATCTTACGAAAACTAAATTGATATCTCACACGTACAGACACAGAAAAAAAAGATAGATTCGTCCTTATTATTAGTAGGCATTCAATTGATAATAACCATAACTCGCCTTTCTAATTGATAGAATAGAAACTATCGATAGGATGCCAAAGTATACGTCGATAAACGGATTTTATAAAAAGATTCTTGATGTAAGAAATAGATTTATATATCATAATGCACATAATGCACAAAATTCGCTTATTGGTTGAAACTTCAGTTGAAAGAGACAACATTAATTATGCCAATCAATTTTTAAATCTTAAAAAATTAGAGGCTGGTCTATCGAAGGATTTTTTAAAGCAATAGAAAGCTAATTTTTCCCATATGCTGTGAATTATTTTTAAAGAATAGTGCAGAATTTTTGATTGTAATAGAAAACTTGAAGACAAATAAATAAAATGTTTCAGAGTGTATTTAATATTTTCATTCAGGTAGAACGCCAAAATTAAAAACAAGCTAATCTTTTCTATTTATGTAAACAGTTTTGTTAATTGAAGAGCAAATCAATCGACTTGCTTATGTTGCCGTTTTGCAGTGGTGAGTTGAACGTCTGAACTTTTTTTCTCAAATTTTCGTGGGCATTTGCCTATTGAATATTGACTTTGTATAATTTCGATAATCTTTCCGTTTATATAACTTCATATTCAAACTTGCTGTAATAGCGAACTGGAACTATTAAGCTCCCTTAATGAAGAGATAAAGAAAATTTTTTAGGAAATTAACATGGATGCCTAAAATCCTTTTCATTTGGATCCATCCATGTGGGGATAGGGAAAATTATTTATGAAATTAATATAGATCTCAGGGATTCATCTAGCTTGGGTAATATAGATCTCAGGGTTTTGTCAAATTTGGGTCTATCAATGTAGTGATAAGGAAGAATTTTTATGAACTTAATATGGATTTTGAAATTTGTCTCATTCGGATCCATCAATGCAGGGAGATTTCTACCTTCATATATTCTTATTTCCTCATCGCCGAATAGTAAATCTTATGCCCAATCATTGAAACTATATCACACATTTATTTTAAAAAATGAAATAGTGGATCATCTATTAAAAGAAAAAATAAAACTGATCAGCCTTTTTTCTCGATGTTCTCTTCAAAATCTCTTAAATTTCGTAAAGTATGCCAAGAACAAGCAGAGAGAATTTGGAAATTTTTATCTGATCTACAATCAATTCTAATTCTCATTCTCATAATTATCTCTGTCAAATGCTGCTTTTATTTGACGTTGCCCCTTTGTTTTTTTTAAAAAACATTATAAAAGATTTTTTGCACCATTTTTGTTTATAGTACTGTATATTTTCTGTCTCTTTTTATTGTAGCGTTAATTGTGCCAATAGATACAGATCTGTACAATGGATGCACAGGAGTTTTAATTAATAATCAGCGAGATTGGTCTCTCCAAAACTTTCCCGTATGCTCATTAATAAAGGTATTATCTCAGAAAACACCTAGAATGGTACTGGCGTACAACAGTTGCGAAATATCTATCTTTGGCACGAATTTATTATTTTTACTGAATTTATCGTGGGATCCTTGGCGAGTTTTTGAGCGATTAATTCCGCACGAGCGGTTTAAATTATCCTAAAATCAAAATTCGGCTTTACACGCATTCTTCCTAACCGATTAAAGCAAAAATGTCTTGTAATCACAGAATCCCATTCCAAATTTGATATATTTGTCATTACGTTTATGAGTTATCACATTTGCATGTTTCTGAAAGTGCAGACCGTCAGACAGGTAGTCCCTATTTGGATTTGACTCAAAATTTGATAAATGCCTACACTATAGATAGTAAATCTGTTTATAGAATTTTATCTATCTAACACTCTTCGGTTTATAGTTATCGTATTAACATATATATTTGGACAGCCGGATAGACAGACTTCCTCTGAACGGATTTTGCTCAAAATGTAACAGAAATTTACAAATTTGCTGTAAAGACCATATACCAAACTTCATCCATCTGGCTTAAAGCGTTTTTTAGTTATCCTTGTCATAGACAGACATTTTCCAAATGGAGATCTAAATTCATCAAAATTTCGAGGGTTTTTTTTGACGATTACAATACTTTTGTATACGAGAAAGTAAACAAACGAATGTTTTATTAATTGTCTCAAAAACTTTACTGAAAGTTCCCTTATGATTCAGAGTATTTGTGTACAAATTTTGAATGAAATCTATTGAACCATTTTGGATTTATTCTTAGTACAAATTAAGTATGAGTTACACTTTTATTTTTATACATTGCTATTCATTTTCTTGTTTTCACAAATTATCCTAGATTTTTAAGGCATTACAAATTTTAATAATGTCCAGTTTAATGAAATAATAATAAAAAGAACTATTCTTAACTACATGGAACGTTTGCTTGATGAGTTATACTTACTGCGCAAAAGAAGAGTCTTATGTCATTTGAATTTAATGAGCCAGGAATTGCATATAATTCTATTTAAAGTGTAGAGAAGTATTTCACCTTTAGATAAGCTCAATTGGAATGAAACAAAAATTCTGTTAAAATCTATACCCTTAATGCTTCCTTTAGGACATTTGGAAATTTAAGGAAACAATATCGGTTTGAAACACCTGTTCTATTCTTGTGAAATAATAATACATCTCCATCTGCCAAATATCACGTGCGGAAGATTACCTTTTCAGATTCTACTTTTCAATATCCACTGTGTTCAGTCTAACTGCGACGCAATAACTTATTTCCGAAATGTTAGAAAAAATAATATATTTCCTATCGGAAACATGTTTTATATGAACAAGGAAATTTTTTTAAACCTTATTTGAGTAGATAAGTGTATTACTAAAAAAATTATGGAATCTACATTTTTATACAGTCCCCGTCGTATTAATCGTGTTTAGTAAATCAATCCTAACACATTAGCATTTTATAACAGAAATGTGCCACTTTTATCCGCCCAAACTAACCGAGTTATGAAGCTTTGAATTTCAGTATTTTAGATCATTTGAATGCTCGAGGGAAATCTAACACTCAGCAGGTGTCTTTTCCTCGAAGTGACCGCTGATTAACCTTCTGAGTTGCAATAATGCTGTAGAAATGTGGAGATTTTTTTTTTTTTTGCTTTAAATGGTAATTTATCGAAATTATTTTGATAACTATGTGTAATAAAACCGGGATACTGAATAAGATTTTTTAATTCGTGATTTTTTCAGCAATGCATTTATCGATTAGAACTATGCAAAAATGGTTTCTTTACTTTATTTAAATCTTTTTCCCTATTAGGCGTACATGCATCTGTCTAACGGCTTAAAAATTAATTATTGGCTACGAATAGAACCCTGTATAATGTATAGTGTAAATATTAGAATTTTAACGTAAGTATTACATTAAGTTATTCATGTGTTAAGTTATTCTCGTAAGTATTGCAATTAGTTATTCATGTCAAGTTATTCAAATATTATATTCAGTTTCATATCGTATTCACATGCATAGGTAGAACGATCGATCAACAGGCAGATTTAGTCTAAAATCTGATTCAGAGATACATTTCTGATAATAAAATACCAAATTTCATTTATCTAGGTTGTTCAGTTATTGTGCTTTAGTGACCACGGATGGGCAGACAGACAGACTTATCAATAACGGATTTCTTCCAAAATTTGAAGGAAATCTATAGTTTTGGTTTAAAGATCGGATGTCAAATTTCAGCGGATTAGTTTGTTATGTTTTTGAATTCTAGTATTAACAGAGAGACAAACAGATTTAATTCCGAGTATATGGTGTATTTTTTTAAATGCGAATTCACTGTGGTCTAAAATGAAAATATTTAGTTTCTGTGTATACAAACCATTGAAAAACAGTGCTTCTTGTATATTTCCTCGAAAGCTGAGTATTCTTTTGAATAAAAAAGAAGAGTCGGTTTTTGGAAGTTTTTAAACATAAAAAAAGTTTTTATGTTATGTGTAAAGTTTTTAACACAAATATTCCAATATATTTTGCTCCATTGAGAAAGAAGTAGCGATTAATTACTGCTTAAAAAACTATATATATTAAGAACAGTTACTGTTAAGAACTTAATCATTATCAAAAAAAAAAAAAAGATTCCACTTCAGAGGAGAAAAACCACTTTATTAAAAAGAAAGTATTAAATGTAATAAGGTCGGACACTCACTCGACCCAAACCTCGGCTTATTTTACTGTTAACTTTCTTTAATAAGTTCTGTACACTCCACCTCAGAACATTTTGAAAGAAAGCATGATATAAAATATTATGAAATAAGTTTAATAAAGACAAATTCTAAAAGTAAATTTCATTACTGACACTAAATGGAAAAATTATTAGAATTAACAGAAAAATAAATAACACGAAATTATGGAAATCAATTTTTCTCTCCAATTTACTAACTGAATGGTCGAGTGGAATCAAATTTTGATTAGATAAATCGATCGATAAAATCATAATGTTTTAAAAATAAATAATCTATCATCATATAGATAAAAAATACATAAGAGCAAAACTGAAAATATTGCCGCATTGAAGAAAGATAGTCGAATCTCCCTGGCCGAATGGTCATGGCACTGGTCTCATTATCAAGAGACCTGGGTTCGAATCCCGCTAGAGACAATGCGATTAATAGCATATGTAAATACTTAATTCCATGATGTTATGTTTTCATTTATTTCATGTTCCAGAAGATACTGGACATTTCTTTAGTTTATCAGACAAGTGTTCTGGACTTTTCTTATTGTCTCCAGAAGAGTATTCTGGAACTTTCTCTGCTTGAATAAAAGCAGAAGATTTGTCAGTTACTGTATTCTAAGTTCTGAGTTGAGTTAATAATTGATTTAGCTCTACTTCTTCTGTGCGTCGAGTTCAACACTAGGATATCTACGTGGACAATATAAAATATATAGAGAGCAAAACTGAAAAGACAATGAAAAATTGAATACATTATTTCATCTTTAGAAACATGAAATAAGTCAAGTTAAAAAAATGTGTTTAATAATTAAATTCAGAACTTTTTAAGTATTGAAGTAGTTTAGTATAATTTATATTTTTATAGAGTATTTTATTTTCTGTCTAAACGTCGTAAAAAAAGTAGACGAGGTATTTTTTTTTAAAGCATTTGTGATATTCCTTATAGAATTCGCTTATTATTCTCTAGGTTATATTTAATTTGATTGTTTTTTTATTTCATTTATAATATTTGTATGTTACTTAAAACCACAAGTGCAAAACTTTTGGAAAATGTCTCAATTTTGGATTAATACACGAGTTTGACAGATATGACTCAAAATGTAGAAAAAAAACAAGATGTAAACTGTATTTTTTTTTCTTTGAAGAAATACTGTTGAAAACATGTAATAGAATGGGTTACTGTTATAATAAGAATAACTATAAACTGTTTTTCATATTTGTTATTATATAATCTTTAATTTTTATTCAGAAAACCACAGAGGATTAAACAATTTAATAAATGCCTTGGAAAACAAAGATTATTCAAATACTTTGATTAGTAAAATTAAATACATTTAATTAAATGAAATTGGCATTCACAGAATGTTAAATCAAAATCTGCTTTTCGACTTTTTTTATTAGAATACTTTATAAATAAATCTTATTCTTATAATGTTTAAAGTTTAAAAGGTGTTTTTTTTTTTTTTTTTTTTTTTTTTTTTTTTTTTTTTTTTTTACAAGCTGATATGCTGGCATACTTTAAAATATGGTCGCAAATATTTTAGAAACGAATCTCAGTTCTTGAACCAAATATTAACACTTGGCATGATACTAGCTTGCACATAATTATATGTTTTTAAAAACTGCATACAATGTTTTTATTGTAAAAATAATTTTACATATAATATTACAATGTTCTTTTAAAGTCTGCAATTTCATTTTGAATTAAAATGTCAGTTATTTCAAACAATTTTCAAATCTCGTAATATTTCGAAAAATTACCACATGTACCAAAAGAATTTTAAATCTCCGAAAGTTAATTTTTTCAATAATTTATATTAATAATTTTTAAAAAATTTCATTAAATGTGGAAAATAGCAAGCAAGAGGCAAATAAAGGAAATATTTTAAATATTTTCATAAAACTGGAATGGCAATGTTATATATAAAATATTCTTTCCAATGTATGGAAAATTTTAGATTTTTTAAGGATGAAAAATTAATTATTAAATATATCTTCACAAAACCTTCATTAAAATGTTTTTCTTCTCCGTAGTGCTTTAAGTAAATTTAGAAGAAAATCTTTTCTGAAATTAATATTTTCTATAGCGAACAAACTACAAATTATGAATTTTTATTTTTTTCTTACGAATTTATTATGAGGAGTAGCAACTTTTTGTTACAAGTAAAAGCTTGGCATTGTTGCTATGTTACTACAAAGATTGAAAACAAAAAGTGATTATACTTTGATTTTTTTTTTTTTTGTATGCATAAAAACTTCCTGCCGAAATTCATAAAAAATGTCTGCCTGCAATGCAGACGATTTCCAGAGCAGCAGATGTTGGGCAAATAAACCTATTCGATACTCTTCTGGCACGCGCAGTCTAACATCTGCGTTTTTTGATTCATAGTAAGTACAAATGCTCTCTTGTTCGCTTTATCTCGTTATCATCTCTCTTGTTTCCTTTTAAATTCAACCTCGGCCCCGAAAAAAGACTTGAGAACTTATAAGATTAAAAAAATGTCACTCATGCTCAAGTACGTTTTTATCTCCCGTTTATCGGCAAACTGTGATTGCAGGTCTTCGGTCACGTTTACTTGTCCTAAAACACACACTAAGAGTTCGTAGTATGCGTGCACTTGGAATCAACTCTCGGACAACTTTTAAATTAATTCTTTTATATTACCGTTTCGCTTTTATTTATTTACTGTAAAATCAAATAATTTGTGCGGCATAATGAAGTAGAGAGGTAAAGCAACTGTTTGAAAGAATGATGTAAAAAAGCTTATTTATTTATTTATTTGTCTAAATAAAGTATTGCTAATATTACAAGTGTGCTTCTAACGGAATAAACAACACAGCAATAGTATGTCGATAGCAAATTTGTGAAGCAGACAAATAATGAAATTAATCATTCTACTCAAGCTAAATAAGAAATATCTGCTATATTTTTATATTTTGTATACTTCCAAAGGCGAAATTGGAAATATACAAAATAATATTACTATATTACATAATATTAATAATATTACTATACTGTTCGAAATATCCAATATAATATTAATATATTACATAGAAAATACTAAATTCTATAGTTGACAAATTATATGGAAAGACATTTACTGAAAAGGTGTCTTTGAAAATTTTAGAAATAAAATAGCTTTCATCTAAATATAATTATTCCCAAAGCCGTCCCATTTTTTCAGAGTGAAGTCTATTTCAAAATTAACTCATAAAAACCAAATAATAATTTTTGCTATTTTTTACTTTGCACATATTGGAACTCTAAGAACTTTAGAAATTTGCAAAAATTATAAATTATTGAATTATTTTTATAATTTATTTAACATTTAATCACAATTAATTGTTAATAAATCAATTTAAAATAAATACTTTATCAATCTATTAAATACTATTTAGAAAATGACTTATTAGAATAATGTTACTGCATGCGAATTTTGTTTCATTCCCTCATATGTTTTGTAGCAAATTTATTGATAATATCATTTACTTAATTATTTATTATTATTTTTAATTATTTATTATTATTCGGATCTGATGCATAAAATGTTTTAAAAAGTGAATTCCTTTGATTAATATTAGATTAAATTTAAAGCAATTTTTTATTATTACTTTCAATATTGTGAAAGATGTTTCAGCAGTATTTGATTTTTTCGGCAATATCTTATTCAATACAGTAACAAAATTTAGATAAAATTCATAATAATATTATGTTATTAATTTAAACAAGCATTATAAATTTGCATTATTGTGATCCCGGAAAATAAAACTCGATGGGAGATATTAATGCACTGTATAAATAAATCATTGTAGCCAACGTAGTCTTGCGAAGTTACACTTCAGTGTGTGTCATATGAGGAGATCGTATTTTGACAGTTTGCAAAAGCTATCTAAATTGTATTTAAAAAAAAACCTTTGAGGTCTTATGTTCCTGTTGAATTTCGAATAAAAGAAACAAAAGCAATACTTATAATAACGAGAACAATTTATTCCGTACCATTTATTTGAAAGCACAGAGGATTGGCTGGTGCGAAATATGCAGAAATATGCAGACATGTTTAAACATTGCCTGTCTTTTTTATATAAATTTAAATTAGAAAAAATATTTCAAATAGAAAATGTAATAAATTGAAATAAATTTGTAAGTTAAAAGCTAATAACTAAAAAAAATAGTAATAAAGTACAAACATTTTGGATTGATGAAATGTTTAAAATACTTGTAAACATTTATATTGTTGCAAAGTTCTTTTATGAGCTGATACTTCAATACAATTTTTCATCGCATCATTTACAATACTTCATCGCAGATTTCGAAAAATTGAAGTATTAAAATTTCATTTGTTTTTCAAATTATATAACAGCCTATGTTGGGGCACACACTCGTTTTTGTACGATTAAACAGGAAGTACCAAACGAGTTTTATTCTTAAACCACTGCTGATTCAACATTCCACGTATCACAACGGATAGAAGCATTTCGGCTGTCACTCAGTTTGCTTATCGGAAAATTCTTCAGCTGCATGCAGTGTACATACAGTGCAATACTTTCTTTTAAGATAATGTTTGATTTTATAAAATATTGTCTTAAGTCTTCGGTCGAAACTGAAAATAATAATTTTGAATAACTTTAAAATTACTGATATTATTTATGAAAATTGAACGGAACATTACTCGGCAACTAGTATATTAATACCAATAGATATACATTATCATGTATATTAAAAGATGTGCTTAACTGCAAAATAAAAGAGGAAATAAAAATTCATGTTTGGTATTAATATACAAAGAAATCAGTATTTCTAACATTGCTTAAACGGTTGCAAAAATACCAGAATAAAAGATTGTATTTAAAAAAAAACGGTTTGAAACCAATTTAAAAAACGCACAGTTTTAAATTGTATTTCAAATTAATTTTGAATTTTTAGATTAGTAGGCTTTTTGGGGGACGGAGTTTTCAGAAAACAAAATTAAGTATATCGCAAGTACTGCTGCGAATTTTGGAACGAGATTTTATACACATTCATAGAAGACCTGCTAAATAGAATTATTAAAAAATGTCTATTCCCATAATGGAGAAATTTGGGGATAATAGTCAATTAACTCGGTTAATCAGTTTTTCTACTTCAATAAACCTATCCCTTTAAACCATTCCTATAGATGTGAATTTTGTGAAAATGCGATAATAATTAAAGTTATTGAGGTGTCCCATTTTGTTGTTGTTGTACTGCAGCAAATCACAAGATTCAATTTTTTGTCCACTCTGACTATTATTATGCGGAATGCATCATTTTTACATTCTTATTGATAAATTATTTATATAAAAACCATGTAATAGCGAAAACGTTCACATTCATGTTTAGGAGATCTAATGGACCTACAATTACTTTGAAATTTCTATTATATTTTCTTATAATATTTTCTTTCCTACAATTATTTGTGAGCTAAGAGGAATACTTACATTCACTTTTGTATAACAATGCATTTCATTGCTATTCGGAATGCAAAGAATTTAAAATGATCTAGAGAATGTGTGCGGTGTTTTTACAAGGAAGCCTGATGTATCTAAACAGAAAGTATTATTAGAAGGGCAATAGTACATTTCTTAAATTGCTAATTCATTTTCGAAATACAGAACACTTCCGAGTATCCAGTTCACGACTAACCGGCTTCCGTACTATCCGGCCTATTTTTCTTTTGTAGTAATTGTATGAGGAAGGCAATGCATTGCATTAACAACATTGCCAAGGCATTGGAAGCGGAAGTTTGCTACGATCCTCCTACGCGGCGTGTACAAAATACAAGTGGTGACAGGAAAAGAGCAGCATTCTGCTCGTTGTTCTTTGTTTCGTCAATGTGTAACGGACCTGAATTGTTGCCTCTGTTCCTGATTATAACTGCACATTACGTGAGGTATTCGTAACTTGTTCCTGGGATATACTTAATGTTTTTTTTAAGTATCACAGTGAAGATTTCTAAATGGGTGATAACCATAAAAAATTGTAGCGACTATGGAGGAGAAATTACGCGCTATACAGCGACTAGACTCTGGCGTAACAGCAGAAACAGGCAACTAATTCTATGATTCACCGGGCAGCGTTCGCATTCCACCTGGCTTGAGATAAATGGATGGTTTAATACTCAATAAGAAGTGAGAAAATACGTATTATAAGAGTGAGTTTTGGTATAAGAATTTTGTCTTCTGGTACTGGTGGGCAAAGAAATGAGCTCATTGAACTCTGGGCTGTCTGGCGTTTTTGCTATCCGGCATACCCTTCCACCACATTAAGTTGGATACTCGAGAGTGTACAAATAAGCGTGCACTCTGGTAGTATCAGCAAGTGAAGTTTCCTTGCTTTTCGAGTTGTTAAAAATTATATGCTCATTCTGCGATTCGTAACAGGATTCAAAGTCTCAAAATCTTTGAAGAAAATACGATTTATATGACAGAAGAAGATAAAATTTATCCAAAAGGCCGAATTCAGCTGCTCTATTATGAGAATCTACAATGAGCTACTTCAAGATATTTTCCAATAAAATAAGACAGGTTTTTCCACTGGTCTGTCGAAACATGAGCAATGTCTAGAAAGTAAAGAGATTATTGTTGTAGAATGCTATTCAAAGAGGAATTTTAAGAAGGATATTTGGTGGAATTTCAGAGAAGAAGAACCAACTCGGAAATTTACCATCTATATAGAGTCAGATATTATTAAATTTATTGCATTGTAGATAATGGCATTGTAGACTTAATAGGATGAAAATCGAGTCACTAACATTTTTTTTTCCATCTAAACCTTTGGTACCAGAAAAAAAAGGAAACTAAAATTTAGTTGAAATGAATACCTGGAATAAGACATGAAAACTTTTAAGGTGACAAAGTAGAAAACCTTAGCCAAGAGCAGGATGCCATAGAATATAATCCTGAGGAAGGCAAGGATCTATCCGAGACTGCGTGCCAGTGATAATATCATATGTTTATTATAATTTAATCCTGTTTTTTAATGTGAAATATTCTATTGGACACATCTGTTAATGAACTCAAAATTACACTATCTATTTATAAATATTTAAATTAAATGCTTCAAAATTTTCTTATATATAAAACCTTTAAGATATGTTAAAATGTTATTTAAAGAAAATTGCAGAGATATAGAAATTACACTTGTTATTGTAATTGAATTCAAAGATTTATAATTTGACTGCTAGGTCCTACTTTTGTGTTTTTCTTCAGTCTCTGGGTAGAATTTAAAACAACTGTAATTAAGGAAACAAGGTCACGTGCTTCGAGGCTAATTTTTAAGCGATAGGAGAAGTTATTTCTTTAGAAATATGCACATTCCGAATAATAGGCTACGCAGAAAAAGAACATTTCGCTAAGGACTTTGACTAGATTTTTATACCCCGTATATTATATATATATATATAATGATATTTTTAACTCTAACTTAAACTTATTCTATTTCCCATATTTTTATCTTAATTTAGCCCATATTAACTTTATTCTAAAATGTTCTCTTATTTCCTGATCCAATTCCACCTTTTTAAAAAAAATTAATGCAACAGAAGCTCTGTATAATTGCTGCCATCGACAAGTTCCCATACTCCGAGTGAAGGGATAAAAATTTGTCGATCCAACACATTCTTTTAAAAGATCCCTATAATTCTCTTACCTAAATCGACACGTGTAAATAAATTCCTATCAAAATCTCACAGTATGTAATAATGAGGATAAATATTTCATTAGCTTTTCCTCCTTTCATTCTTGTGTCGTTCTGTGTTGATGTGCCTCGTCTCTTCTGCTTGTACATAAATTATGCTTTCCGGGATAGAATAAAAGCGAAGTTTAAATTTCCAAAGTGTCTCTCTATTCGGCCCCGATTCTGCTTAAAATTATGTGGTTACATAATTTTTGAATATATATATATATCCTGGTAATATGCATGCATCTTTTTCGTTTTCTTTATTCATTGTCATTGTCTCAATTGCAGATTCCATTGCGAATTTTTTAGATTAATCATTTCCAGATTAATCATTTGTTACCAATCATTTTAGATTAATCATTTGTACTAAATGTCATTCCAAAGAAATGGCCGATACAGACAAAAAAAGTCTAATCTACTCGTATTTCGAAAATCTTTTTATCGTAGTTCTGATTTCGATAGTTCTATGTTAAAATCACTTGAAAACAATTATCGCATAAATCAATGTCTAACACTTTTGCTTAACAATCCCTAAAAGATGTGTCACTTTTTTTTCTATTTTTGCACTTGCTATTTCTGTTCTTCGTCTGGTGAACGTTGGTTTATCGATTATTTGATTCACATGCGTTTGTTTGACGTGCACTATGTGGAAACCATTTTATCTCCCTTCTGAAGAAGCTACATGATAACCTAGTATCTTTGCCTCAAGCCTCCACTTCAAATCGAGCAATTAATATGAGCACCTACGAGTTGACATTCAGAACTTTGAGTCGTGATGCAACTACAAAATCAGGATTTCTGTTCTTTTTATTTAATTATGTTATTTATTTTTACCTCTGGTTCAATCTTTGTTCTTTTTATTCTGAGACTTCTGAAGCAGATTAGAGCCGAAATGGTTTCTTGCCTTTCTTCTTTTAGTGGGCTTAGTTATGCTTTATCATTGTCTCTCTTTTTATTTGAATTTGTACTTGGCAACATTCATTGCAAAGGTGTTCCTTAATTAGTATTTATTCTTTTAGATAAGTAATTGATCTGTGTTTCGCATGCAGTCATATATTCTGAAAAAAAAAAATAGTGTCGTCTTGACTCTTGTAGTTTGGCAATGGTATTTGCGTCTGCAACTGAAGAGGCCAGTCATTTTGGAATAAACGAAGTGTTACACATTTTGAAAAAAGAAGTCCAGTTTTTTAGCAGAGCATTCTGAATTATTCCAAAAATAAATAAATAGCTCTAATGTATTAGTAAATAGTTATTCTATCATATATATTTATTCCGACATCATAACCAAAGTTTCTTACATTTCAGAAACAAAATCCTCTATTATCACATTAAATTGCTGATAAACAAGAATATTTAAAACATATTACGAACAAAAAAAAAAGCAAGTGAAGAGCAATTGCCAGAACAAAGTAACAAAACTCTGGGAAAAAATTTCAGGTAGTGTAAAATATTTAGACTAGGTAATTTTTCCAAACCAGATTAATTTTTTAAAAAACTTGTTCCGAATCATGCTTTCAAATTTTTACTCGCAATGTGTCTTTCCTATTTTATTGAACGATACCCATTTTATGGGACAACGCATACACGGTATTCAGTATCGCGTGATTCTTTCGACTATTATTCATTTCGATTATGCATATACTATTGCTATCAAACTTTCTCTGTGTTCTCTCGTCTTTTTGATACTTTTCGTCGTGCTTTCTATTTTCACTCCACAATTAGCTTCAAATGGCATCTTGGCTTGAAATTCAAAATATCAATGGCTTTAGTCAATAACAAACGGAAATATAAGCCTTAAAAAACTTTAAAATAATTTTATTTAGCATGTTTTCTATGTTTTGATTTAATTGTTTTGTTTCAATTGATACTAAAACTCAAAAATGTTTCGCTCAATAAAACTGGCAACAAATTTTCTGCTTGCTTCTTTATATTATAAGTAAATATTTGAAGTAATGAATATAAAAGATTAACCAGAATTTATATTTGAAATACAGCTTTTATTGTTTTTTGTGGCGATCGTAAAAAAGGTTAATTAAATATTGTATTTCAACAAGAAAATTTAACCAATTGAATTTTTTGTGGCTCTCATGTTAATAATAATCAACGAAAGAGGTGAACAAAATTTATCAAATGATATTAGTTTAATGAATGGTAAATTATTACTTTTATTTTTAAAAAAACCCGTACTGACATTCTCTAAAGAGATAGTTAACCCGCTGGCATTATATAATAGATATGCTCTATACTAAGGACACCAAATTTTAAATTTTTTGAAACGATAACTCGCTGAATGAGTCAATACATAAAATTTCATTTGAAAACTACAGAACGAAAACTGAATGTTTCATAAACGAGCCACTATCAAAAAGGAGACCGCTTGCAATCTTGTAGGGCGGAATTTTAAAAATAAGTTTAATTTTAACCATCTATTGCGACTGATGAAGTGTTAAGTAACAAACAAAGTTTGTGAAAAACAAAGTTTGTACACACTGAGAAATGACATTAAATGTATCTCCATATAAAACGCTTATATGGATGCAAAATCAAGTCAAATTTATTCATCTTCATTTGGCAACAGCTCTAGCATTCAGATTGGTTACATGTTTGCCTCAGCGGAAAATTAGTGAAAATGTTTTTTTTTTAATTGGATACTAAGAAGTGAGAATTTTAAGTTGAGCAATTTCGATTTAAAATAGAAATCGCCGGAAATGAAAAGTTAAGGCAATGTTGAGGAATCATTCATAAGATCCAATTGAAATAAACGAAATAGAATTGTAGAACGATTTTGTGTACAGAGGAAAGTTTTCTAACTGAAGAAGTATTGCCAAATTTCGTAGGGCATTAATATTATCACTTTAATACATAGCTAACCGCTCAGAATTTTCTATAATTATTTCACAAATATTATTTTAAATAATACGATTAAAATAATATGATATCGTTAAAGTAATATTATTTATTTTTTAAGATGTATATTTGAAAAAAAAAATATTGTTCATCAAAATTTACTGACTCGACTAAATTAATTTTACAAATATTCGCCGTCTTCGGTGATGGTTTCAATATTATTAACATTAGGTTAATCAAGTTTGATCAAATGCATGCGATCGAAACAGGGAAAAGGAAATAGATTCAATTTTGATTTTTAAACATCTAAGAATTATATGTTTCTGACATCTGCATGTACAGCTCGCTGCCAGCTGAAAATTTTAATTTTAGAAATCAATGATTTTGTTTTAAGTAATTGGTGAAAAACAATATTGTTAGAGGTTCAAGCAATTTTAAATAATTGAAATTTATTTTTAATAATGAGTGTGTTTATAAATTCTTATTACTAGCAGAAAGCGCATAACAGCGGAGCGAGCCGGGATTACATATCCCAACAGTGTGATTCTTGAGGTTTGTTAAGAAAAGCTGGTCGGACATCTCACCCCATTTTTATTATTATTTTACTTCCAAAATTTCTAGAATGTTATTAACGGGGATAATGGATTTTTAAATATTTTCCACAGATGCACAACTTTTTTTAAAGTT
>JAPMOR010108372.1:0-49862 GCA_026543865.1 Argiope aurantia | reverse complement strand
TCAAGTGCACAGAAAAAAAGCAATATAAAAGTAATGTATAAACGATTATCTAATACATCTCAGTTCTTTAGGTATTTTTCATAAGCTATGTTCAATAAACAATCAGAAATATGTGAATTCGTGTTCCCAATCACTTATTCGGTTCAGTTTGAAGCATAGCCCATCAATAATATAGCTGTTTCAAGAAGAATGATTTTTTTTTCCTTAAAATCAATTACCAATGACGTAATTTCAAACAAGACACGAAAATATTTTCATCATTCTCTGTCTGTCTGGCAGCTTTTTTTTTTTTACTTTCAATGTCATTTGATGTTAATCCATTCGCATTCAAATTGCACCTTTTTATGCATCTTGTGTTCTTCATTTTCCCTCCTGATTGAAATCCAAATCCCAGCCATCTATAAAAAAGACAAAAACTCACTTCGCATTGTCAACTAAAGCTTACACATGCTGATCCTATTTCCTGTTCTACTACTTTGAATATACATCTACAAGTCGTCTGCCATCCGAACACAGAAGAACAACTAAACTCGCTTTCTTCTTTGCTGAGTTCATCGGCCGATGACGATATTTACTGGCTTCCCACGTTGTAGGATGATGCGAAGAATTGAAATAAAAAAAAAAAGAAACAAGAAAAGAAAATAATAATAAAAATTCAAACAGCAGCTGCCAGTTTGAACACTAAATGCTTTAATATCTCTCGCATACTACAGGTGTACTGAAGACCGCTTCTACCTTGATTGTAAACAATCCTTTTACGGTTGTCGTGTTCTTCTAGGTCAGAAAGGAAATGTTCGTTGTACATTTGAACTCGGCACGACAACGGAATTTTTAGATGCGTTCGTGATGCATTAATATTTTTCTCTTTTCGGAAGCTGCGTAAAATCGTCCATCAATCTCAACTCGGCAGTTAACGTCATCTCGGACTGGAAAAGTTACGAAAATAGAGTGGTCAGTTGGGAGAGTTTCACGCTATTTTGACAATGAAGGCACTACCTGTATTTTATATGATACTGTTAAATATTTCAATTGACAACTAGTGAGACATGAATCTAAATTGCTTAAATTATTAAATTCCTTTAGTTCAATTAAATGTAGATCTGAGGACATTGTGACTTTAAGATTATGAATTATCACGGAAAATATTATTTGAAAATAAAATGTTTTTTATTACCAAAATTTAGTTCAAGCCCCCCCCCCCACAAACATTTTCCTATAGTTAAATCTGCATATTTTTAGAATGCATTCTTATATTGAAACATCCGAGAAATTTAATGGCAAGCCACGGTCTGTTATTGCCATTATTTTTTATTATTATGTAAAGAGGAAGAGAATCGTCAGAAAATAAGTACGGAATTCGATAGCTTCAGAGCGAACGACATGGTTTGTAAAGCTTCAATATACACATACATTTATTTTTACTTTCTCATATACGTAGTATAGAGAAAATAAAATCTTCAAAAAATTCGAACTCGATTTTGACAGATCTCCCCATTTCATATCTCTCTTAGTCCAAAAATTACATTTTTGGCTTTACGCCGGCAAACACGATACTCAAAAAGTTTTGAGCCGGACGGATGAAATTTGGTGAATGGAATTATGACCGAATTTGTACATTTCCATCGAATTTTAAACGAAATTCAATCAGGGGAAGTTTGTCTGTCCAGTTGTTTGAATAGAAGTGAGTTCGATAGCAATGACACGCTAAGAGTTAGGTAGATGGAAATTGGTACATAAGTTTAGCGTCTAAAATATAGATTATTATCAAATTTACAAAAATTGTTACAAAATTCGGATAATCAAATGTACAGATAAAAAGTTATGTTCTTAGAAAAACAATGGAATTTGCTGCAACGGATTCATTACATAATTACAAAAATACAATTTATAAATTTGCATACTACTTGGACATCTCAATCAAAGTTGTGTTGCCTTTACTCCTTTTTGCACGGAAAGATTTTGCTCGTGGATTTCTTACTTCCCCTCCCTGTCGCATTCGGTTAAATGGTGATGCGGATAACTGGAGTTCTATCGCTGAATACCACTCTTTGACTACTTCACGGGATCCTCTAGGTGGATAATTACTGTATTATTAGATTCCTCACTCTCATTATCACCATAAAATTAAAACATTTTCATTTGACTCAATAAACATGTACTGTTACAAAAATACAGGGTTTCAATGTGATGAGTTGTTGTTACTTACGGCACTTTACAAACCCACAGACAAATCCGTCAGCGATTTAAGCCGAGTGAGCGTCTCTTGTCTTTTCCGTAGCGCCAACTAAGACCAAGAGTACGACTCAGCTACTTCATGTGTCACATTCGCTTGCACAACCACTTTCTACATTCATACACCTCACAGATAGAACACAGAAAAACAATCATGCTCGACCGAGACTCGAACCCGGGACGCCCAGATCACGTAGAAACCACGCTACACCTATGCCAGGACGCCGGCAATGACAGGAGTGAAGGATTTAAATAATTTGCGGCCTCAGCCAGAACACATGACCCATTGAAGTATATTTGGCACATTTACACTCATATACCTCACATCTAAGTATACATATATATTATATACATGTATACCTCGAAGAGGGGGATGTGCATCTCGGTGCGTTTTTTTAATAAACGTCATTATTTATTTTTGCATTTCAAAGCTTTTTTGGGTTAATCAGGCTACTCGTGATCAGGTTAATATTTTATTTTATTAACTTTGTGATTATGTTTTTTATTTATGTATTTATTATGCTTTGCGATCTAACGGCAATCACATTTATCTGCACTACTAATATCGATGAATGTGTATATATGTGTGCGTGTGTGTATCTATGTTGGCAACCTACGGGCCAGACTGTTAGATCTACAGCTATCAAATTTGACAAGTGACAAATTATACCTCGGAAAAGTGCACCTTGGGGCGATTTTTTAAAAAATCTTAATTAATTAAAAGTTGACATCAGTTTTGACGTCTTTAAGTCATAACTTCCAACAATATTATTGCATTAAAAATGCGTTTTACACTGTTTCAAAATTTTTAAAAATTGCCTTTTTAATGATATCACTCTAATAGTCGTGCAAATTTTGGAAAAATTTTTTAAAGATCATTTTTACTTAGTTTCCAACAATAAATTACATTTTTTTCCTAAAATTAAAACCATTTTCACTATTTGATCAACAGTTTAATCGTGTGTTTTTCTTCCGTAGTTGAAAGCTAAAGAAGAAGAATTCTGTTTAATAACAAACTGTAGTTTACAAGCAGATAAAATATTAAGTTATAATATCGGGAAATTTAGAAGATACTTGAATCGGATATTAAAGCTATGATGTTATGGGGCATTCTCTTAGAAAGATTCAAGTACATAATAAATAGAACCTAACTGAGAGATTGAAAATAACAAGGATTCAATGTCAGACAATTCGGTGGAATCATGAGCATGAAGTTATAGAAAATGATTTATCTGAAATCAAATATAACCAATATTCCGGCGAATCAGCTGGTCGTCAGAGGTAATTAGTTTGAATCTATACCAATAATAAAGATGAATATATGTGTGTGTATTGGCGTTCAGTAGGCCAGACCGTTTCACTTACCATATCTCAGAAGGTGGAAATGCGTTTTTTATCATCTTAATTAGAATTTTAGCTACTTAAAAATTAAGCAGAATTCTGGTTATATCATATCATAGGTTCTGTAAATATTATTGCACAAAAATGTATCTTACACCATTCCAAATTTTAAAAATTATCTTTTTAATAACACTAATTTAATAATTTTTAAAATCGTAAAAGTTTAGCAATATTTAAAAAATATTTTAATTTCCAACAGCAGATAACATTTTTTACATTAAGTTTAAACAGCTTCCATTATTTGATAAAATATCTGATCGCATGATTTTCTTCCGTTGTTGAAAATTTAAGAAGAAATATTTTATTTAATATCCGTGTAGCCTACAAGAAGAATAAAAAAATGGCTACAATACCACAAAATTCATAAGACAAATGGATCACACACAATTATATTTTCAACAGAGACAAGATGTCATAGAACTCCATTAAAAAGTTTTAAACATGCAATGAGCGAAGCATATGTAAAACAAAAAATAACACATCTTTGATGTATGATGATTTCACAGTCATACATTAAAGATGTGTAGATAAAGTGCCCTCTAAAGTCCTTTGCTACTCTTTTAACTGCGGAATGGCCGCTGTTATATTCATAAAAATGGTGTCTAGTAGTCTAGTGTTTAAAGCGGCCATGCGCTATTGAATGAAAACGCCTACGACTGGCGAAAAACTGTGGAAATGGCATTCCTATCTTAAAGAGTGAGACGAGTTAAAAAAAAATTATTTACAAAGATGTAAAACATTATCGATTCAGTACGTAAAGACACCTTATGGATAATAATGCGAAGAATAGAACAGTTAAGACGGGCATTTTTTTTTCGCGATTTCCTACACGGTGAAGTGAAAAAAAGATATGGGAATTTAAAAAACATTAATAATAACAATATCTCTTTATTTGAGATGTTCAAACTTCTCGCCGGCAACTGCTATGCACATTTGGTTCCTCATATAAGTTTTACATTGCACACGTTGGATCATAGAGGCGGACACGTTGGCACAAGCGTTCGTAAAGCATCGTTTAAGGCTCTATGCGCATCAGCTGCTGCAGGAAACGCATCAGCTGCTGTTTCATGTATCCCCACAGGAAAAAATCCAGGGGAGTCAAATCATGCTAACATGGAGGCCAATCTTCGAAACAACCATACCAAATTATTTGGTTCTCGAATTCCTTAACGTGGTATTGATTCACTGGGGCTCTCTTATGAGCACGCACACCGTCATGTGGAAACCATAGATTCCTAAGATTAAATAACGGTAGGTTCTTCACAAAATCAGGTTTTACGTTCTGTGGCAGTTGTAAATATTATGCACCCATTAACGTATCATCATAAAATATTGGGCCTATCAGCTGCTATTGTAAATTGTACACCAAACGTTAATAAAAACCGTATTTGATCCTCTGTAAAATATATCGGATTTTCCGACCCCAGTAATGGGTGCTTTGCCTATTGTATATACCATTCCATGAAAAGCATGCCTCATTCGTCCACACTATATCTGCCGAGAATATTCGCTGGACCTGTATCTGATTCATGACAAAATTGCATCATGCATTGCGTCGCTCGACATCCCCGTCCAGTAAAACCTGTTAAGACATGTTCGGTATGGATTGAGAGCCTAATTCGCTTAGGATTTTCCAAACCTGACATTTTAAGAAGGCACAGTATTCACTGATATCTCTTGTTCTACATTTCGGATATGCGAGGGCGTATGCTGATATCTCATCCGGTTGAACTTGTCGTCCTGCCTTAGCTGGTCTGTTAGATGGAGTTCGACAAGTCACGTAGCCTGTCTCCTTTAAACGTTTTATACGTAATAGATAGGATGGTTTGATGAGAAGGATGCAGACCTTGCCACTACAACCTTGCTGCTGATCGTGACTTGCATCTGTGCTGTAAAACCATCTCACAATACCCTCCACTCACCCATAGCTTTTTCAGAAAACTGCTCCATGACCATGAGCATCAACATACTGCAACCCCAAGAAGATGTCTCTTTTATAGCTGTCTCAACACACGATACAACAGTTCTGAGGCAGTTCTATTCACCACTACTGACAAAATCTCTTCCACAACATCTCACTGTGACCTGGAATGCAGTTTCTATTGAACATATTGAATAATAATATTGCCTGCATAATATTGGAATATTTCTACCGCTATGTGAAATTACGATGTTTGTCAAAGTATCTTGCATTTTTTTTGAATCTTCAATCAACCGAATATATGAAAGCTTCGTTTTTAATTGTCAAAAAAAAAAAAATTGAAATCTTCTATCTCAAATTTCAAGTTATCATGTGAGAATATTATTATTTTTTTAGGCCACGTGATATCAATCCGACAGAAAAACATCATGTTCTCACATGACTCATATTTCACAATGACCAACATTTAGAAAAAGAAATGGTTTTTCACCATCCATTTTTCTCTGATGGTCAGAAAAACCAGTTTTAAACAATCACATGACTATCAGATGAGGCATACGTCAATATTTAGAAAACGATCGGTTCCCTCCCTCCATTTCAAAATCGTTCAAACAAAACTTTATATCGAACCCGGATTTTTTTTCCCTCGGAAATGACCAGTATATTGCGCACTCGTCACCTTTTTAGAAAAAGCGATGGTTTTTTTTTGTTTTTTTCCCCATCTCAAAATCATTCGAGCTCGATTTTTTTTTTTTTTTGGCAGCTAGAAAAATTGAAAATTTAAAAAAAATTATATATATATATATATATAGATAGATAGATGAATAACTTCTTACGACCCTGCTTTTTATTGGACAGAAAGAAGAATTGGGTACATGGCGGATATTCACGTCAAGTTCTAACTTTTTATTGGCAAGTCGCCACATGTGACAATCTCCTTTCTAATTAACTTAAAAGCTAAAAATGGATGCCTTAAAACCGAGAAGTCGCCAATTTTCTGCCTGTGCATTTTGAAGCTTTCAAAAAACTCCACGAAAACAACATCATGTTCTCACATGATAAAAACACACATCAACAAACAAGCTGGAAAAATATATTGATATTCGTGATATAGACAAGATCTGAATGTGATCTGAATCCGAACGCCATGATGTCGCCTCGTAATCCGTTCTGTGAAACATCGCAAGTTATAGAAATCACTCGGAATGAGAGTTACTCTCTAAGCTAGGTTTGACTCTACAATAACTCAATAATGCAACAAATTCAAAGAATGAAATGTGGCATGCTCGTTTTTAAACTCAAAAAATGAATAGATGTGTTTTATTTCAGTGTTTCTGAAGAGGTCCGACCCAGTGAACCTTTAGTCAGTGCTTTTAGTCAGAAGAATTTCAGAAAAATCGGGCAGGTTTTATTAAAATTCGAGCTGTCGAGAGAAAAAAAATTATCAAGAGCATGGATGAAGGGGCTCTTTTCCAACATGATTCTTTTGTTCATAGACAAAAATCGTCGATTCTCGTCAATTTTCTGCAGATGTTGACTATTCTTTCTTAAGCTTAGACTGAAGACACCTACATTCTACAACTAAATTATTTAAAATAAGTTATTTTGATAACTAACTAAACGAATTTTCATTAATTACGTTTGTGACATATATGTCATTAATATTTAAAAAAAATTAGAAATAAACCGCCGATGCTCTTTTTCTTTATGTTTCTATCAAAGCAGCTGGGTCAAGTTTTAGCAGCTGCTCTAAGCATTAATAGGCAGAAATTAGCAGAAGTAAGATTAAGATATAATACAAAGGAACGAATAGTAAAGGAAGGCTTGGTTGAAAATCAGGTTATGCCAGTTTACGACCGTAACTGAGGAATTTTATACACATATTAGGTCCTTGTGAGGATATTAGTGACCTTGAATTATAAAATAATAAATGCATTTTGCTTTTTCCAAGAGTAGCATCGTTTTTAACAAGCCATTATAATTTTGCTGGCTTCAGATAGGTGTCTCTCAACAGTAAAGCAATACAGTCAATTCACGTAATGTCACGGTCACAAGATGAATGCAGCTGCTCATACTATCTAACATCTAGCTGCACATCTTATTAAACACTAGTGTAATATTGAAAGCAGCATGTATAAGATCCGTGGTGGATATTAAAATTAAATTTGCGTAGAATATTTAATTATGTCACGGAAACACAAGATGACCACCTCAAGTACGCGGCGCAGCAAAAGTTTAATAGTAGAATGTATTCGTATTACTTTATTTTTTAAATAATCGCGTCACACAAATGACTCCATTATGCAATTAACACAGCAGTAATATTTTTAATAGTAATATTGTAAAAAAAATCAGATTCTTCCAAATACAATCGATTTCGTAAAACAACCATAATTCTTTAAAAGGAGAGGGACAGCTCGTGTTCCATCTTTATAAACCTTCTGATTAAAATGTAAGCATCTATAAATACAAAACCCTAACGTACGTGGCACAGGAATCTTTCTTATTGCTTATCGTTAAAAGTTATACGAACGTTTTCGAACTTTTTGACAACTGCATTTAATTCAAGCTTTGCTTAGTTAATTTATAGAGATACAAAATATTATTTGAAATCCTTTGGAGAAGATTAGCTTGTATTACACACTAACCACGCCATCTGCCATTCATTCAGAGGAAAATAAAGGATGTAAAATAAATCAAATGATAGAAATTGGCTTCAAACAGAGTTTATGAGAGTTAAAATAAGCTTAATCGTAATTAGATGAATAATTTCCATGACTTGCTCATGGAAATTGATATTCATAAAAATGATTCACATTCTCACAAAAATGATTTTTACATTATTTTAAGATTCAAAAAATTACCTTCTTAAACTCATCCGTCAAAATACTCAATCGCGTACTTTTCAAACGTTAAAATTCATATTTAAAAAATTGCTGTCGTTGGACATTAATGCCGAGTTTACACTCTGTCAGTCATAAAACGGCCAGTAGGCAGCGCATGTACAATAAGGGACACATTTATGTTTGTCACAATTTCATTAGATAGATTCAGGCATTCCATGCTTGGTTATAAATTGCCATTTTGGTGGTACTGAATTCTTCTTTTTCACTGCGTATTGTATTAAAATATGGATATTTACGCAAAGAAACATGGTAAAAAAATGTCAACATATTTGAATTTGAAAAACTATAGAAAATAAATGACAAATAAAACAAACACAAATTCTCATCAGAAAGAGCAAAGAGCAAGAAATGGCGGAATTAATCAATGATAAGTGATCAATTTTTTCACGCCATTTCCACTTTTATTTTATTGCATATACACGTTTTAATTTGCACACAGAGTAAGTAATTTATAATAAACTGATCATTTAAAACTTGTGTTTTAATCGTATCAAATAACAAGGGGAAATTTAAAATTCACCTTCATTCATTCATTGCATGCTAATCGGTTAACAATCCAAAGAGTCAATAATTTTCTAGAACAAACTGGTCTCCAAAGGCTGCTAGTTTCTTTTCTTTTCCTTTGAAATATCCAAATCATTTGTGACGTTTTCATTCAGTTTTTCTCAAAGAACTTCAAGATTTTCTTTAGATCGTAGCTGATATTCTAAAGTATGCACTTCTTCACTAGCCTCTACGCTGTCATGTAACATTTTTCGATATATTCATATAACTTTAAATTTATTGAAACGAATATAATCAGTCTGGTGAGATTTATTCGGGCGGATGAAGTCTTGACACAGTGCTCTTGGTCTTAAGTGCTGATTTCAGGCTTTAGTCTTTTCGGTGGTCTAGATTGAAACTACTGCAACATTAACGGATAATTTTTTTTTTTACTTCCTCTTATATGAAAAGAAGGTATTGAAATCATCAAACAAATCAACTTCTAGATTGTACGGAACATCCACGTTTCCAACATGGAGTTCAAAAAACTCTTGTTCACAAACCGAGAAGCATTTTGGAAATCATATCTGCCTGTTCACGATAGATAATCAAATACGATACTCAAAACCGTTTTGAGCTAGACGGATGAAATTTGGCTGCGGCCTTTGCCCCAAATTTGTAGATTTCTATCAAATTTTGAGCAAAATCCTTTCATAGGAAATATATCTGTTTGGCTGTTCGAATATAAGTTAACACGATAACTACATACAGAAGAGATCTAGATGGATGAGATTTGGTACGCATATTTAACACCTACAGTGTAGATTCGTATTAAATTTTGAGCCAAATCCAATAAGAGGTTGACTGTCTGTCGGTACTTTCAAAAGCATGTAAACGGGATAACTCAAAAACATGATGCTTTAAATACATCAAATTTGATATGTGATTTTGTGATTACAAGTTTAGTTCTGTGTTATATTTTTATTTCACTCAGTTGGGAAAAACGTGTCTAAAATTCAAATTTGATTTTTGGATATTATCAACCAAATGCCAAGAATTAATAAATTTGAGAAGGAACATCCACTAGATTCAACAACAACAACAAATAATAAATAAATTCAAGCCAAAATTTAATATTTCGTAACTATTGCACACAATGCCATGCAAGGCGTTCTCGGAATAACGCGTTTATTAGAGAGTACGCGAGAAGATTTTAAGGAAACCACTCCCACCGATTTATCACGAAATTTATTGTTTCACAAAATCACTTTGAGAAGGCGCCATTAATGTCGAATCAAAATTAAATTTATTTCATGAATAAATGCTGAATTCTGATAATTTTGGGATATAATATTATCATCGAAAATACACAAGTGTTCAAAATTTGAAGTTTGTAACATATCAAGATGAATGCAAAATATCAATTACTAATTTCTATCCTCACAAATATGGAACAAACCAAGTTTAATAAAAATGTACCTTACTGGTTTTTGTTTTAAATTTATATTCTTCTTCTTTTCTTTCTTTCTTTTCTTTTTTTTTCTTCATATTGTTGACTTGTTGCAGTAGACTATAGTTCTGCAATTGTTATATTTTGCGATGCAAGCGGGAGCGACTTCCAATGAATGGTAATGATACTGTAACTTCCTTAAAAATGTTCTTAAACATAAGCACCATCCAAAACTTCTATTGAAATTTTGAATATAAACAGAAAAATTATGCTGCACTGAAATTTTAATACCAATGACGGTGATTAAATTGAAACAAGTAATTATTTAAAGATATAATTTTCCACTTAAGAAAGGTAGCATTGTTTCTTTCTCCCCTCAAGACCAGAGAACACGCACGTCTCAAAATAAGCCTCGACATTGTCTGTTAAACAATATTTCACAAATTAAAAAGAATAAAAAGCAGTAATTAATTGAATAAATCTTCTTACACCACACAAAAGAGACATTATTATGCTCACTCACTTACCCCGTTCGTTGTCGCTATCACCTTGTGTCCCGAACCCACACAAATGAATAATTCACGACTTTCGTGAGCTACGGCCGTAAAAACACGGCTTCTGGAAGATTTACTTTGGGAGCAATCGGAGAACAATGAAATGTTTAACAAAACCCAGGAAGAAAATTATAGGGGAAGTGGAAGGGCTGCTGCTGTGGCTTGGAATCGCAAACTGGGTGAATGCTTGAACGTTTTGGTGGGTTATCATTACGGGTTAAATTGGATGACATAAGGACCCTAAGAGGAAGAAAAAAAAATCTGACCACATTCAAGGAGCGAGCTGAACAACAACAATGGAAAAAGATATGGTGCAATATCAGGAAGGGGTTCAACCGATATTGTCATCTGGAGTTCGCAGTTTACTTTGTATACTTTCTTTTTTTGCCATTGTGTGCTTTTTGGAATTGATATTCGGGTGATAAAAATAGAATTCCGCTGCATAACTTTTTTTAAATTGGAGAAATACATGATAAATATTAATACACTATTGTACAAAACCTTCAACCTTCCTTGTGCTTAGATATTTTGAACAAAATTTGAGGTACTTATAACAAGTTAAAAATAAATAAATTTACAATTATAAAATATTAAGCGGTTAATTTGTTTACGTTATAACTGCGATAAAGTTAATAATATTAGCTTTCGACAGAATTCTAATGCCTATGTAAATAAACCAATATTTTTAGAAAAACAGTTCACTCCCGAGTATCCGGTTCGCAACTATACGACTTCTGTACTATCCGATCTATTGTCATTTTATTGTGATGAAATGAGGGAAGCAAATGTCCATTGAATCATCGATTAAAGACTTTTTCTAAAACCTAAAAACTGTGAATGTTGACTCTTATCTCAGGGTTACCTTTTCATATCAGTGCAATCATTTATCAGTAAAAAATAAAATCCGTTTCAGTCAATTTTCTTACGAATTTGGTCCAAGATTTACGTTCATGTTTTCGGCATTTAAATTGAGCATTATAGAAGTTATGTTAAAATATGAACAGTTTATATCTCCTCTAATTTACTTTTTCTCTCATAAATTCTTGAACAGTTCAATATATAAATATATATAAACTACTAGTACAGTGCCTTCTATTTTTCGACATGTTACCGGCAGCGACTTCTATGATTCACCGGGCCGCGGCCGCATTCATATTCTACGTGGCTTGAAATAAATGGATGACTTAGTATTTAATAAGAAGCGAGAAAATACACATTATAACAGTGATTTTTGGTATATAAATTTTATCTTCTGATATTGATGTGCAAAGAAATGAGTTTATAGAGCTCCGACCTATCCGTCTTTTTTGTTATCCGGCCTTCCCTTCCGCCATATTAGATCGGATACTAGAGAGTGTACTGTATAAATAAAGTTTTTGATTGGAAAATTCTGTTTTCATCTTCAGACCATTTTCAATTAAAAGGAGAGTACCAGTTGGATCAAACGATTTTTAAGTCTCGTAAAATTTTGAAACAATGCAGACTGCATCAAACGATTTTTAAAAACCGACTAAAGCTAAACTTTCTTATAAGTTATTAATCATTTTTAAAGAGCTTAACAAAATTTAATTAAAGATTAAGAATTACATTTAAATCCAGGTACAAATAAATAAAAATATCTTTAATATTTTCGTTCAATGGCAATGGCAACATTAATAACTAAATAAACATATAATTTCTAATCAATAAAAAATATTATTTATTTAAATGTTTTATAAAACCTCTTTATGCTTTGGAATAATTAATTATCAGCAAAATTTGTAGAAAGTTTATTCAATAAGTGGATTTCTATTACATATAAACAAATGAAACCATGTTCACTTTTATACGTAAAGATTAATAATTCGGATAAAACTGAAACAAAAAAAAATCTAAAATGAAATCTTAAAAAGGAATTTTGAAATTTGTCAAGATAAAAAATCGGCGCACAATCGTTAACTGAAAAGGAAAAGATTTCGGCCAAAATTCACTTATGAAGAAAAATTTTAATTCCATAATTTTATAGTTTTATGAGCAAATAGTTATCTCATTTATTCTCAATATTTTCATATTCTACAGAATACAACATCTGAACTGGCATTCCCCTCTCTAAAATTAGGCACCACATCAACGAGAGGACATTTGGCCCCGAAGGATTTAGCCCATAGCATACATGCTTACACGGCGATTCTTCGGTGAAATCGTGTCTCGAACCTGGAACTCTCCGGTCCTCTGATTTGTGATATCTATAAGTTTGGTGTAAAGATCATATACTAAATTCCATTCATATAGATCAAACTTTTTTTTGGTGTTATCTTTGCCATAGACGGGTAAATAGTGTTTGTGTTATCTTTGCCATAGACGGCAAACAGACATTTTCCAAAAATGTGTTTTTCGTATTCAGGGAAATTTAAAATGTGGAAATACATCAAAATTTCGAGTTTTTGACGATCACAATACTTTCTCTATAATGCATATACCAGAAAGAAAAGGGCTGCTTTTACAATGAAATAATGCATCGGCTGGTAAATAATACTTGTATAAGCAATCATGGAAATCTTCATCGAAAATTTATCGTTAGCTATTAATTAGAATCGAGAGATCGTAATATAAAAAAAGAAAGGTTTATGTTATATAAGTCTTTGGTATAATAAAATAAGCAATGATGCGTTTTACTGTGAAAGGAAAGATTAAGATTGATTTGTTCTTAAATCAGAATCATTGCTGTTTTTTTTTTTCCCGCCTTACAAATAAGGACAAAAATTCGCGCACGTGCATTTCTTGCAGTTGTTATCTTCGTTTCTTTTTTCTTCCTTCTTTTTTTTAAGAACTATACCTTTTCCTATTCTTATCTTACTTCACTCCCTTTGCCTGTACCCTAAGTATCGATAGCTAGAGTTTATCTCCTTTATCTGCACTATCTTGTAAAATAGAGGAATTTTTTTTCCTTTATTGTACAAATAAAATTCTTTGATTATCTAAGTGTTTTTCCCAACCCAACCTCCGACAAGAATTTTTCTTAAAATGAACTTTTCATGTTTCTCATCTTCCCATGACCGAAGCATATCCGATCAGGATACTTCCGAAGTTTTTCCTGTATCGTGAATTTCTTAGTGTATTGATATGTTTATAAATATTCATGACCTTTTTACTTTCGCCCGTATGAAGTGCAGTACACTCCGAAATATACGGTTCCCTACTATCCGGCCTCATTTTCTTTGTCGTAATTAATTGACAAGGAAAGACAATGCATTGGCAACATTGCCATGGCAAGAAGCGGGCGTCTGCCACGATCCTCTTATGTCTCGTGTGCAAAATTGTAAAATACAAGTTGTAACCGGAAAAAGAGAAGCCTTCTGCTTGTTGTTCATAGTTTAGTCAGACTGTAACGGACCTCCATTGTTGCCCCAGTTCTGGCAGAGTAAATACAGGATTCGTAAATAGGAGTATGCTTAAGGTGTTTTATTTTAAGTATACCACAGTGAAGTGTACAGAATTCATGTTCAAATGTGATCTGTTTATATCCTTTAAAATACTTTTTCTCTAATAATTTCTTAGTACAGGCAGTGCAGTATATAAACGACCAGTACAGAGACTTCTATTTTAACTCGACACGTTACCGGTAACTACTTCTAGGATTCACGTGGACGTGGCCTCGTTCACAGTCTGCTTGGCTTCATATAAATGGAGGGCTTAGTACTCAATAAGAATTGAGAAAATACGTATTATAACGGTGAGTTTCAATATAAAAACTTTGTCTTTTGGTACTGGTGGGCAAAGAAGGAAGTTCCGGCCTATCCGGCTTGCCGTTCAGCCACATTAGGCCGGATATTCGGGAGTTTACTGTATAGAGAAATTATTGTAATTGTCAATATCCACGTTTCAGATTTCCTTGAGTTAAAAAAAAATATTTATGGCATTATGCCTTCTGTCTGTTTATCTGTCTGTTATCTGTCTGTCTGTGACTAAGATAACTCGGAAAACGCTTTGAGTTAGAAGGATAAAATTTGGTATATGAACTTAACTCTAAATTTATAGATTTCTATCAAATTTTGAGTGAAATCAGTTCAGACGCAGTCACTCTGTCCAATTGTTCGAATATAAGTTAACACGATATATGAAACGATGGGAGTAAGAGGGACAGCATTCGGTACTCTGATTTAATATCTACGGCGTAGACACTTATCAAATTTTGAGCCAAATCCAAAGAAGAGTTCAAGGTCTGTCAGTCTGTACTTTAGGAAACACGTAAAAGCAATAATTGAAAAAACACAGTGATTTAAATACATCAAATCTGATACGGAATTTTGTCACAACAAGATTATTTTTGTTTCCATCGGTTGGGAAGAAAGCCCCGAAACAGCTGTATTAGAGAGGATGCGAGAAAGTTTTGTAGAAGCTACTCTCGCTGATTCTGCAATTAATATTAGAAAGTAAAACTGCTCGCAACTTTTACATATTCAACTTCCTCTTTCCTAAAAAAAATTGAGTTAGTTTCTTGCCGGGATGTTAAAAATAAATACTTAGTAAAGTATATGCACAAAACAGCTAAAAAACAATTGAATGATTTGAACCTATTTACAACGACTTTTTGTTCACAATATTTAATATCAGAATGAATATCAGGAATCGTGAATTTTCCGTCTGTCATTTTCGGTAATGGATACACAAATAGTGTTAAATTTTATGACGCTTGAAAAAGCTGTGTAGAGGTATTCATGAGGGATAATACAGTTTTAAGTTATGTACTTCGTTGAACAAGAGACATTTGCTGTTGTAAATAGCCATTGCGGAACTTGAGCAATCATTACGTAATATTTGACGAGTTTTGATTATTTATGCATAAATATTGTAATATGTTCAATATCGCCTACAATATGGACTTTATTTCTGGTCAGAAGGTGCATTTAGGATCCTTCTCCAATCACTGAAGTTTTTTAACATTTATCGAATATACTCTTTTGGCATTAGGGAATAACGGTCTTTGTTGCGAAAAATTCCATTTCATCCCGTTTCAATCGATCAATCAAGATGCATTTACAGGAGTTTCAAACCTCGACCGAATTTATAACAAATAACCCAACATAACACGGATTATGATCAGCATATGCCTACAAACCGCCGTTCTAGTAACACATCTGTTCATGCATTTTAAAACAAAATGGGCCAGGTCCTAAAATGTTTACCGAATTTGCCTATACGAGAGTTTGGATGGACATTGCAATTTTGAACGTTGGTCAGATAATGGGGACAACTACTAAATCGTCTCCTGCCCTACAATAAAATGATTATGCTTTTTTTTTTTTGCATAATGAAAGAAATTGGAAAATTAATCTACAGGAGTTATTATTTTGAAATTAAATGTAGTAAATTTTTAAAAGAAGTATTTATTTATAGGAAAAGACACGCTATATTTCAAGTTGAGAGAGAGAAAATATAAATATTCCTGCTAATGCATTGATATCTGGCCATTTTAGTTTAAATTATAAATAGATAAGGGAAATATTGTACATATTATAACTATTAAATGTTAATCGGAGTTGTTAATAATATATAGATTTTAAATTTTTTTGTTAAAGCTATAAAATGATGGGTATAAAATCAAAACAAAAAAGTAAATAAGTTAGCCACAATTATACTGAAAATGTCCCGTTTTTCGAAATTAGCCTTTAAAAAACTTAGACCGAACTAATCCTAAAAATGAAATAACTAATTTGCCATTAATTATGATCCAATGTTCGCATGGATGGCATGATTTGCTTTTTCAAGCTAAATCTATTGTGAAGTAGATAAAAGTTTTTATGCCCAAATGAAACATTTGTCAGATCAAAAAATTCGAGTTATAATCGGAAGTATAGAAACCCTAATGGATGCCCCTGAAAGCAATGCCAAATATTCCCTTTTTCCACCCCGGTCTCGTTAATTAAAGATTCCTTTCCTCTTGAGAGGACATCACCTCTTTTTCTTATTTTATTTTTCCCCACTCTTCTGTCTTTCCGAACGTTCAAGGGGGGGGGATTTTATTTCATTTCTACATTTTAACATGCTTACAAGATAACTATGATTTCCTTTTCATGAGAGAGGCCGCTCGAACATTGTAAGTGTGGGGGTACTACTGCACCCTAACCAACATTGGGCAATGATGTTTTTTGCCACGAATTCAATTTGGCTTTTTAAAATTTATGTTGAAAATTTTAGTTACTAATTAATAAAAGACAACAAAATTTTTGTTTCGAAATTCATTCCTAATTTTTACATAAAAAAAAAACTTATTCAGTTGTGGTTGAAAATAATAATAATAAAAATCATGAATCTTTAAGTTTGAAATAAATACACATGTCAGTATGATACTGTTTATTGGTTCATAAAAAATCAATATAAATTTTTAATAAATATTTATTTATCAATAATTGTCCTTCACTTTTTACTTTTATTTTTACGAATCATACAAAACGTATTATAATCATTAAAAAAAATCGATCTTAAGATTTTGAGGATTTTCAACACACCAAACCACCATGAAGTCAAAAAATTACATTTTTGGCATTATGTCTGTCTGTGAAAATATCATTCAAAAACGTTCTGGGCTAGACGGATGAAATTTGGCATATGGTCTTTAAACCAAATTTGCAGATTCCTATCAAATTTTGAGCAAACTATTCAAAGGAAGACTGTCTGTCTGGCTGTTCGAATATAAGTTAACACGATAATTACAAAATGAAGAGAGCCAGATGAATAAAATTCAGAACACAGATTTATCATCTATAGTATATACATCTTTCTATTTTGAGTCAAATCCAACAACGAGTCGACCATCTGACGATCTGTGCTTACAAAAATATACAAGCGCGATAATTCAAAAACTTAATGACTTAAATATATCAAATTTGGTGTGTGATTTTATGACTACAAAAGTAGTTCTGTGCCAAATATTTGTTTCCATCGGTCGGGAAAAACGCGTTCAAAACACAAATTCCGTTTTGGATACTATTAAAGGTACAAATTCGGTTTTAACTGAGACCAAAAAGAGCCAAGAAAAAATCTCGTCAGATTATAAAAATATACTCGAGTGCATTATTATTTATTATGAAAAAATGTTGAACGCTCGAATCACATGCTATATAGTTTTACGATTAAAATCGCCAAATTTGCGAAATTTTTTTTGTCACTTTATGTTTGCCGTTACAACCAACAAATATCCTATTAAACGCATGCCAGGGATTAAATGCCAAGGAGGACATGATAGATTCAGTAAAAATTCAAATCCCCGCCAAAAATTAATATTGTATGATTATATCAGGAAAGGCGTTCTGTAGGATAACATCTTTATTAGACTTATGCGAGAAAGTTTGAGGGGGGGGGGAGCGCTCCTTCAAGTTTCTTCGGCTAGATGAGGGGTGGGTACCAAATTGAAAGTGAAGTTACGAATTGATTGTCACGTGATGAAGTATAAAGGGCATTACTTTATTGAATACGGCCGGAAAAGTTATCGTAGCGGTTTATTTACATAATCATTCATTTCATTTCAAAAGTAAAGTGAATTTCCAATTATTCGACGCATAGCTAGACGGAGACGGTTTCAATTTCTTACATAAAAGACAGTGTGAAATCGCCAAGTAAGCGACAAGAGAGTTGAAATAGAAAAATATGGGCACCTGCCATCTATAGCTTAAGCTTATGATTTATTTTATCACATACTTTTGATCCTCATATATTTTTTTTTAATTTAAAAATTTGTTCCCTTTTTCTCGATGCGAACAAATAATAAAAGGAGATATATTCTTTCTTTAAATTATATACATAGAAGCATTTATTTTTCCTCAAAATAAAAATGAATGCACGAAGTCATAGAAAAACAAGAAGTCATTTCCGTCAACACGTGAAGGTACAAATACCGAGTTGATGACAAGGTCGTTGTTGGTAATGTTCGGCAACTTGCTCTCAAACCGGATACTGAAACATCATTAGCTGTTAAGGAAACACTAACAGCTAATTTAAAATTGTAACGGTCCATATTTCACTGCTGGCTGTGTTGGGTTTGTTTTTTTACCTACTTTTTTATGCTGTAATGAGCGAATCAACATAATGAATTCTAAGTTCAGGCTGGATTTTGGAAGAGAACGTTTATTGAGTCTCATGAATCATTCTTTACGGCGAATGCAATCGTATATTTTCGTTTCTATAATATATTTTCTTTGAAACAGAATGTTTGGGCGTAGTTTTTCCAGAAGTGTCGATTTTTATAATGTATTTGAAGAAAACTGGCAAATAAAAGCTCATGAAATATGCAGTGTTCTTGTACGCAGTCACGCCTAAACGACAAGCAAGTGAAAGAAGAAAAGTCTGAAAGGACGATATGGGAGTGTCTTGTGGCAAAAAAAGTAAACGACTCGTATAATCAGAAATATAATGAAATCTCACTTTTCTATTGTAACAACTTGAATTAAAATGAGGTACTCTGCACGTCACTTCTGCCAATTAAGTTATAGCGCAAGAACTCAAAACAACAGATTTTTATATTTGAAAAGAAATTTCTTTATTATCATTATCAAACTCAGATTCGTTCAACTAAATCATAAAATACATAAATCAGAATATCCAAACATTCCATTTCATACTCACCATACAGAGTCATTATGTGCATTTCGGATTTTCAAAATACTCGCTAATGCATTTTTTTAAGGCAATGACTAAGACAACATTTCATGGATGCACGGGTGATCAGCCACTATTTTCCAATAGCGTAATCTCTTCGCTCGTCAAATATTAACATTTGTGACTTTTGGTTGTGGAGTTTCATGAAGAATAACATCTACGACAATGACCCGCATCGAGCAGCTTTTTTGAACGTCAAGGAGGACATATTGAACAGTTTTAAAGCTACTTTTTATATTAATTAATATTTATAAAGCTATTAAATGTTTACGTTCTTACAACTTTGTTGAACAAATGTCAAGCAGATTATTTCAATTATCTTTAGTTCAAATTTTATTTCATTTTGACATATAGAACGCATTGTAAAGTTCTCTGAAATAAAAAATAATAAAAAAAAATTTATTTATTGCTAATACAATACTTGTTGATTTTCTCTTATAGGCTGAAAGATTAACTGCTAAACAATAACATTTATTTTAAAGTGAAGATGTTTGAGACTGGATTACCACGCTACAGGTTATTTTACTTAATGTCTTTAGAAACGAATATGTATACTCATATCCTTTCGAATAAATTTTTCTGGTATCAGTACCAATTCAGCGTTAGGGAATTACTAACTTTAATATTTCTGTACGGGTAACTATGCAGGCGTACAATTCAACTTATTTTGTATTTATAACAACTCGCCAAATACTAGTCTGCATTTAACAGCCATAAAAATATCACGTTTCGATTTTTTATCCACCAGATTTTTTTAGTTGAATGAAGATCCACAGCACCCCAATCGTCCAGACATCGCATCCCACAATTTTTACGGTTAAGGAAATAACTGCATGATTGATAATTTGCAACGAAATTTGACTTTCAATCATCTAGAAGTGCTATAGAATATACCCATATCTAGAAATCAATTGGGAATCTAGGAAACATATCTGTGCCCCGAGTTGAAGGCAAGATACGCTTAAGGCCCCATACAGCGGACCCGTGCGCATCTTACTCTTTCCCCTCTCTTGTCTTTTTCCAGGGTTCTTTGATGTTTTTTCATTTTACCGACAATTTGCAGGAAGCTCTGTATCGACGTCCACAGGCTAAGGTGGTCCTACAATGGGTGAAATGGCAGATTTACGACTATATCCATATAGGTATCAGGCCGTCGGAACTGGGCTTAAGACCTCTAAACTGAAAGGAAAGGAAAAAAAGTATATTTTTTTCTTTCACTTCATAAAATATGAGGAGGATAGAAAAAAATAATTTTAAAAAGTATTTATATTTTACCTTTAAAAACTAAAACTATGATTAAGGGAAAAAAAAAATAACTCCTTAAAGACAAATGTGATGATGGCAGAAAATTGTTTTTGAACCATTTATCCTTCCAATGCCACTATCTTCAACAATTAATAACAGATATGTAATAAAGGACTTATAAGCATATTAAAAAAAATTTGTGGATTTCATGAACTCTCAATAGAAAGTACTGCACCCCACTCGGTCTTTTATGGCCTGTAGCAATCGAAAGAACGGTAAATGTCTTCAATGTATAAAGATTATGATTGAAGCAATTTCCCTCACCCTGTGTGCTACCGACGACCTATGGTCTTACGGATTTGGTCATAAATTGGCTAACCGACCCATTGTTGGATCACCTTTTAAGCCTTGTTTCATAGACCTGTACCCGCCTTGAGACTGGCACATTTTGTCCTCTTTCCTCTCTCTTGTGGTTTTCCGGGGTTCTTTGAGGTCTGTTCATTTTACCGACAGTTTGCGTGAAGCTCAGGATCGATTTCCAGAGGTGGGGGTGTCTAACAATGGGCCAGTTGGCAGGTTTATGACCAAATCCATAAGGCCTCAGGTCATCGGGACGCGGCTTTAGTTTATATCACAGACACCTTCCCATTCTTTTAATCATTTATTATGAAGTTTTCTTTGTACTGTAATAAAAAGATAATTGCGAATATTATATTTCTATTGCTCTCAAAAACTCCGGCTTCACACAAAACATCTTCCTTGGGCTATAGGGTTGTCGGCGGAACATTCATTCCCTTCAACGGAACAGTGGTTTCAGTGAAAGGCCCGCATGATAAGCCTGCATAGACTTTCTCCAGAGATCTTCCTCTGTGTGATTAATCATGGTACAATGCGCAAAGAGCCAAAAAGCTTTCTGTCGAACACCTTTCTCTGGCTTGCATTTCAGTAGAATAAGGCGTGTTAGTCACATTTTAAAGTTGGGAAGAAGTTCTCATTAATAATAATAAAATATTCTAGACTTTATTTTTTTATTTTCTCCTATACGAAGAGCAAGTGCCGTAAATATTAAAATTAAACCTCAAGGTTTCCATGAATCTTTACTTCACAGATTTAACTCATTCTGAATGATACTACGAATCATAAGCATAGTACTTAAAATGTGACATTTTAGCCAAATTTGGGATTTTTAAAATCAAATTTTGGATGAATTTCCTGTAAAAGGAAGTATAGCTATTCTTCTGCACATAAGGATTTAAACGCGATAATACAGAAACGCAAACAGACAGATGGATGGATTTAAGTGTTTTAGAATTAAATCAATTAGAATCAATATTTTACAGATACAATCCATGAAAGAGTTAACCGTCGGTCGGTCTGTACAAGTGCAAGTTTAAGAACGCCATAAGTGAAAAATGCAACAACTTAGGTAAATGAAATTTGGTATACAGTATTTTCAGCAAAATTGCATCAGATTTTGAGTCCGATCATTAGAAAGAAGAAAGTCAATATCCACATTCAGTTTTCTTTACTATGCAGGACAAGATGAGCTAGATAGCGTTAATAAAGAAAAAGTAGAAAGGAGAACACTGAAATAGTATCTCCTTTTTTTGTACCCTATCTCATTCATTTGAAAATTTAAATATATAAATTAATCCATTTACTTCCAACGAATATTTTTAATTTTAGCAAATATTTTCAGCTCTTTAATTGAAACACAGTTTTCAAGTAAAGATCTAAGAATAGAACGATTGTGGCCCATTAAGTTCAAATATAATTTTAAACAGAAAAGAAAGAAATTATATTAAATTTAAATCATTTTTCAATGTTTTATTATTATTGTTAGAGAAAATTTTCACTATTGGCTTTCATGAAAGAAATGGTGTTGGCACTGATTATAACTCAGATTTCTGATGAGTGAGGACTTTTGCGACCTTATGCTACATTATGAGACTCTTCTTTTAATAAGAAGTTCAGTTTAGTTTCACATTTCGAAATATGTTTAGAGTATTAATGACCTGTTTTAGATTCATCTTTTTTTTTACTTTATTAATTTTGTGAAAATATTTGTCTATCTATTATGATTCCAGATTACCCGGCATCCATATTTGTACACAATATTATTGAAACAGAGATTCTGCGCTTATAAATATTCTAATAACTAAATGTACGTAATGAATATAGAGACCGGACTAATGATGTATCATAAAATAATGATATTATCCTAACATTTTGTTATTTACAGAATTTGTATTTTTTAATAATTTATTTATTTGGCAATTAGAAAAATAAAACTTTTTAATCTACTTGCTTGCGGTTCCCTCTCTGGTGAACAGTCCTAGGCGGCTGCCTATTTGGAAATCCGCCATTGGACTTGAGGCATGCAATAAACCAAAATGATAATAATTCAAGTAATAGCGGTTACTATTACAGTAAAAGGGAGGAAGGAAGGCAATGAAAAAACTGAGAGTGAAGAAATGAAGGTCAGTGGAAAATGTCACCTGTTGGAAAGTTGGAAGTTCTTCGGTAAACATTTTATAGCTTCGCTTTCTATTTGACTCATGGTTCTTTATTCATCTTTCAGGCATAGTATTAAAGTAATAAGAACAGAATAAATAAATAAATAAAAATTAAAATCGAGCACAAGAATATCAAATAACAGCAATTGTTTCTTCCAGGATGCCTTCATATATTAGGTTTCTTTCAAACATTATTATATTACTACAATTCCCAGGCTTTTTGGATTTTCAGCGCCCTTTACGAATGAATTTTTTTTAAGCTAGTCCCATATAAAACTCGAATAAATTTATATACGTAAGCATAGATAAAACATATTTTAGATTATATACTGTTTATTGAACAAAATACAGGTGACTATCAAAACAATGGAAACGCCTGAGATTTATAAAGATTCCTTTATTAGTATGGTGTAGGACCACCTTTGGCATGTAATACAGCTTGGATTCGCCTAGGAATCGATTCATACAAGTGTTGAATAGTGTTTAGAGGAATATTGTACTATTCTTCCTGGAGATATTGTGACAGTTAAGAGAGAGATGCCGATGGGGGATATCGATTCCGTATTGAACACATTAGAATAGGCCATAACGGTTCAATTATATTGAGGTGGGAGACTGTGCAGACCAAGGCAGATGTTTAACTTCATCCTCGTGTTCATCAAAGCATGATTGGACAAGTCTCGCTGCATGGATAGGTGCATTATCATCCTGGAAAATTTCATCCCTTGCACGAAACAAAGTTTGCATCATAGGACGGACCTAGTCAACTAAAATTTCTCTATACTTCTTCCCAGTTATCCTTCCTTTCAGGATTACGATTGGTCCAGCAGAAAACCACGACATGGCTTCCCATAAGCATAACGGATTCACCTTCATGCTTGACAGTTGGAAGGAGACAATCACGATCATACCCTTGTGCAGGTGCCCTCCAAACGTGCACCCATCCTGTTGTAGGGAAAAGTGTGAAACACGATTCGTCAGACCATATTACTTTCTTATATATACTACTTATATTTCTATATTATTTTATTATATCAATCGACCAGGTTTTGTGAGTGTGACACCACTGTATACGACGTTTACCATTAACATCTGTGACAAGTGGCTTGGGAATTGCTGCTCTGCCATTAATGTTCTGTTTATGAAGATACCTTCTAACTGTAATCACGGACACCGGAGAATCCAGATGGGGATTGAGCTCTGCGGTCGCTTTTGCTGCAGTTGTTCGCTTTTTAGACATTACAATCCGTTTCAATACCCGTCGATCTCTTTCACTGAGCTTCTCTTTCCGCCCACTATTTTGCTTTGCCAAGCTTGTCTTGACGCTTTGTGTGTATGCTGTCATGACTTTAGACACTGTACCTCTAGAAACGCCTAAAAGTTGGGATGTTTCGGTCACACTTGCTGCAGTTAGACCGGTTCCTACAATTTGGCCTCTGAAAATCTGAGAGGTCCGACATTTTACGCTTCTGAAAAGAAGTCAAGAATTACAGAACTTCAATAAAGCTAACACATACTAACAGAATATATACATTTCTACTTTTAAAAAACTGGTGGCTGTAATTATATTTTAATGCCTCCGAAGCGCATTCAAAAATTCATTTTAATTCACAGGTGTTTCCATTATTTTGATAACCATTTGTAAATACAACATTCAGTAATGTGAGCGAATCTGTTGATAACTATACAATTTCTCAAAACATGGGGTTAAATTGGATTAAGTTATTCTTTATGATAGCAATTGCCGAAATAAAAAGTGGATTAAAACATCTGTGCTATAGTCCTGGGGAGTGAATATTTATCTTTTACTGACAATCAAAACTCGCCCATTCAGCAAAATATTATTTTCAGGAATTGTCAATAAGCAATTAAATATGATGCTTTTTTTTGCAGCATCAAATAAAGATGAAAAAGTAATGTTAAATGGATTATAAAATATCAATTATCGATATTACTGAATTGGAAAAAATGTTTCTTCGGTCAATCCATAATATGTCATAATATGTAATAAGTGCTTTGCAAAAACAGTAGAAAGTGAATTAAAAATACAGATAAAATTATATAGTTACATTATAAAAACATCTAAATATAAGGAAATCAAACCTCTCTCAAAGAATTGGGGCACATTGCATATTTTGGTAACCATACAAATTAGGTTTTATCTGTGATAAAATATTTTGATAATACCTTTTCATCAAAGTTTCTTATTTCTGTGAAGTGATAAATTATCGAACTGGATTTATCCTACCTCAGCTTCTTTAAAATCCATTTACTGTAATTTTTTAATTTACTACATTAAGTCTACATAATTCCGAATTTGAGATATTTTTGTTTCCCTTTAAATAACAAGCTTCATTTTATTTATTGACTATAGTTAATTTTTCTCTTACTCATTATATTTGATCTTATACTGCGTTCGGGACAATTTTTTGAAAAACATTCTAAAATAGTTAAATTTTTAAAATTTGCATAAAATATAATGAAAAGAATATCTGTAAAACCAAAATATACCAGTGAAATGACGAAGGCTTTTTGAAAATTACAGAAAGGGGCTTTATTTGGCTAAAAAGAGGTTTTGCTCTTAAAGTAAAATTTTCGCTTGTAAGCAATCGTTTCATTTTTGTAATCCGCCTTGACGATCATCTAGCTTCACCTAAAGAAGAAATCGGTTTATCGGATATTTATATACATTCATAAAATGGTTTTTATTGCATGATCCAGATTACGATTCCTCTCCCCCCCCCTTTGGGAAGGGTATTTGTGTAACTGACCAGGAAAATACCAAGTTCTTTCATTTTCGCCTTCTTCGCCTGATACTTTTCAATCTTATACCCAGTGTTAGATTTAGGTATTTGCGAAACGAAAAAACACTTCTGTACATTTTCTATAAAGAAAACTCGGGACAAAGCTTCTTAACAACTCCATTCACCGATTTCGCCAATTTTAATTTTATATGGAAGCATCTTAATCCAAGATAATTTACTAGTGATTGCATGCCCTTTCCCCTCCCGTTTTGAGAGGAAACGCAAAATAAAACCGCAATGCAGTATCTTTAATAAACTGGGCTGATTTCGTCAATTTTGTTCGCAAATTAATTTCCCTCATTTTGGAAACACAGCTAATATTACCCATATTAGGAAATTATCAGAGAAAGTAAATGATCATGATTGTTATTTTTTTTATTTCTCTTTTATCTATTTGTCTTATGCTAGTTAACATGTTATTTGGTGTGGCGTAGTTTTGCTAATTCCACCATTTTAATACTGAAATTAATTGCATATTTTGCATGAACAGTAAGAGAATGAAGTTGGCACTGAGAATGGTAATTAGAATAAGATGCTGCCGACAGTTATGTCATATTACTTGATATCATTAGATATGTTCATGTAACTATGAACATATCTAATGAGTGAAAGGGTACTATAATGCAAGGGTACTTTTTAGGTGTTATCACAGTTTTCCCATAAAAATTAAGAGATCAAATTAAAATGAAGTTATCATTATTGACAGCGAATCCGCTGGTCACCAAAAGGCAACTAGTAAATAAATAAAATGTAATCCTCAATATACATAGATAATATTTCTTTGGACGAAAGAGGGTACAATAGATTGGAAGTTGAATCTGCTATAAAGACAGAAAATTGCTAGTTCAATAACCAATACGAGTTTAGTTTAGTTTAGTTATATCAACGTCCCGTTTTAAAACAACACAAGGACTATTTTGTGATGGATTTCGTAATTTTGAACGTCGGTCAGATGACGAGGGTGGCACCTGAGTTGGCACCCCTCTCTCCACACCACATCAGCGGAGGACGTTTAGCCCGGACGGTTTAACGTGCACCAGACCCGCTTATACGACGGTGCTTCGGTGGAATCGGGTCTCAAACGTGAAACCCTCCGGTTCCGAAGCCTAGGCCTTACCACCAGGCCACCGCGGCCATAAATATCAAATCCGAATGAAATACGTTATGCTTGTAGATACAGGCAACTTAAAAAAAAATGCCTAATAACATTTTTTTAATTGACCTGTAAGCAGCTGCCTGGCTGGAAATCTGCTACATAAGAATTCGGACAGAATGCTATTAATGGCTTAAATATAATAGGTTGGATATCAGTTAAACCACTAACTGAAACACCTTCGAATATTTAACCTTCGTTTATTTAACCTTTTCTTTATATGTCGCGATAACCAATATTCAGATTAGAGGGTTAATTAACATTTTTTCTTGATCCTAGACATTCACACAAATAAGAAAATTAGGCATTGGTTAATGATGAAATAAAAATTTAGTTAAATATATTAGTTAAAAAATATTGAAATAAATTCTTGTCTTATCTTTGTTTTGCTAAAATAGATACGAAAGATTTGCTGATTTATTTGGGAGTTGGAATCCATAGCTTGAAAAATTCAGTATTAAATGAGTGTGAAGCAATTAAATCGAATTTTACTTAATGAAATGCAATTAAAATATTGAATACAAAATTGCGTAAGAACTGTCAAAAAACTGTTGGAGAAAAAGAAAAAAAAAACTTTTTTGGACTGGACTGTCAAAAAAGTAACTGCTTTGGGGCCTCCCAACTTTAAAGCTCCCAGAGGAATTTTTTTTTTCATTCTTTTTTAGAGGAATTTGTAAGGTAATTTACTTTTGTACTTTCATTTAATTTACAAAAGCCATGTAATTAATCAAATTCATTTATTCATTTTAAAATAAGGTAATGCTTAAATTCCAGAATAAAATAAACAAAAAAAAGGGGGGGGAGGGGAATGATTTATTCTAAAGTCTTTTCCGTGCTTTCAAATTCGCTTCTGTTAATTGACTCAAGTCAACAATACTAGTAAACTTTGCATCTGACTCTTTAGAAAACATTAAAAAAGTTTGCGATATTTTTTTTTATTATTTTGTTTCAAAACAAATTACAACTAGATATTTTTTATTCGTGATATATCGAAATCAACACTGCTAAAAATGATATGCAATAAAATATTTTTTTTAAATTTTAGATTGGCATATTATTTACTACTTAAAAACTAATTAAACAGATATTTAAATCAATTAAAAATATCTGTTTTTGCAATTTTGCTTCAGGTAACTAATCCCCGAATTATGCATTGCGTAAGGGCACTCTCAGAGCTTCTTCCAGCCTTGAATCTATCGTCTGCAGGAGTGCATTTAATTTTCATTTGTGAAAAATCCTGAATTATTAATATTATTTAAAAAATATTTAAAATGTAAAGAAATGATTTTGAAATAATATTTATTCACACTTATTCATTTTTTAAAAAATGTCCCTTTTGCGCATTGAAATTATTATCGAAACATGATAAATCTGAAAAGCAGGATGTTAATATATGAACAATAAAAATTCGAGAGCAAGAAACTCAAATAACTCCGCACTCTTGATAAAGATAAATTTTAAGATCAAAATACACCTGAGTTAAAATACTTCGACATACTTAAGGTAGGTGAGTGTCACGTGTCATTCCATCATAAAAATGTCATTTTTTTTTCTGTTTCTTTTTTTTTACATTGAGTTCACATTTTGTTGATAAAACTGTAGAACTTCCACTCCTTAATACGTCAAGTGCGCAATTCATGCGCATGTATCCTTCCGCTACGAAAACTTAGTTTCAACGTCATAATTAATTTAAGATTTTTACAATGAAATAAAAGGCAGTATATATGTATTTTCCCCATTAAAATTATTTATGAAATTAATAAATCAGCCTAAAAACAAAAACTAGCTTTGAATTTGAAAACCGGCATTTTGAATGAAGAGGTGTTTGGGTAGTAAATAGTCCCCGATTGGATAGAATTGGCGTGGCTCAGTCGTACGCCTTTCTTGCGTTGTTCCCCGCTTTGGCAGAGCATTGAATGAGTGTTGTGACTGTTCTCTCATTGTTGTGTCCATTGTTGGATATTTTTACGAATTTTGTGGATTTAACTCTGATTTTAAAGTGTATGTGAACATTATTGTGTGAAAGCAGTAAGTATCAGTTTAGTTAATTTATACTCGTCATGCATTGTCAGTTTATTCTAGTTTCAAATTTTATAAATACCGATATGCTTGTTTCGGGCTAGGCCTAAACTCTGAATGACAGTAGATGTTTACTTTTTATGAATATCGAGTTCGTCAACTTTTCGTTCAATGTGCACCCATAATATATAACTAGCTTTAGAGTGCTGTTGGATATTTTTGAGATTAATGAAATTTAATAAACATTTTTTTCCCCTTTGCTGTTGCCAGGGTTACCGATATACAAATTTTCTTAAGGGGCCGAATAAAAACTACGTTTCGTATATTTAGGTGGATCTTTGTTTGACAACTAGCGTTGTTCCCTCTTTGCCCATTATTTCATATAACTATTTTATTTTTGCAAAATATTTGCTATGAAAAATTTTCTATCCGAAAAAAGGGCTCTTGAATGAATGAAGGAAGGTATTTTATAATGAAACTTTTCTATGTAAAATCTTCATTCTAAATGCAATTTCTTGTTTATAGTTCAACGACAATTTCTTCTATTCTAGTATTGATTTCAATTGCCAATTTGTTGACTAATAAATCATTTAAAAATGAAGAATCGCAATTTGACAAAGTTGAATTCAAATATTCTTAAGTGCATTGTTCTACCATCGTCATGTAGGAATTCTCAGTCTTAGAAGTTGGATCTCTGAATGCGACATACCAAACTACCCTGCATATAAAATTTATATAAAGCATGCTTTTAATGTTTCTAATTCAAAAGTTTTTTTTTTGCATTATTGTGTGTCGTGATATTTTCATATGAATCAATTGAACTATCTTTACAAGTAGAATGCTTCAGTGTATTTTGAGGGCTAGTTTACAGGTTTGTGGTTATAATACCATCTTTGTACATTCATGCTAAATCCAGTTATTTTCAAATGGGTTTATTAACTATAAAGTTTTTTCTATAATAAGGAATGGAAAGAAAAACGTGATTTCAGGATTTCCATTTATACTAACCTTTCTGTGAGTTTCTTATTGTATAATACGCTAAATTTTTCAAGGGTTTTTTTTTTTTTTTTTTTTTTTTTTTTGTAATATACTTGTTTTCTATATTGAAAATATTAGAAAATCCGAATATTTCTTTTAACTCAGATGAACTTCGTGCAAGAAAAGGCTGTGTTCAATTTTATTGATATGAATTAACGCAGTTGGAATATTACTGATTTTGATATTACTGACTAATTTAATTTTATTGTGAATTTGACACTACAAGCTTATATATTTTCTTCTGGAAAGGAGGTAGTTTTGGGGTTACTCTGATTTGATGTAATTAGCAAAGCTTGAATAATTGAGTCATTTTTACTGAATAAGTAATTTTGGTTGCTGATTAAATTATGCTTATTACATGATTTTTATATTATAAACCTTAACATATGTGAAATTTACTAAATGACTTTATGCTTAAATGGCAGCTATTTTTAAAAAAATATTTTGTGCATTGAGTAATATTTAATTCATGAGTTAGAGTTCTTTTTATTTTGTAAAATCATACTCATTCTTAATGTGAATGTTTAGTTGTATAAGATATTCACTGTAATTGATTTTGTCGCATTTGTTGAAAACTAAGGTAAAATTATTTTAGTTCAACTTGTTCAGGTTTTAATAGTTTATTTTGTAATCTTCCAATTTGATGTGTAGATCAGAACATGCAAGTTCTTTAATTTGTTATATATTAATTAATAATTTGTTATATATTATTAGAGGTTTAATTTGTTATATATTATTAGAAGTTAGGTATTATATACAAAATGTAATCTAAGAATGAATCTGTTGACTTAATCTTTTCAAAATAGTTTTGTATATTAGAATTGAATAATACATTTAAATTATTAACAGGTTAATTTAAGTTTAAAATTATAAGATTTTCTTGGATACTTTTAACTTTTGTAACTTAATATTAAATTTCTAATTCATAAAATACATTTGTTTTAAAACTTGAGTTTATAATGTATACAAATTGTAGTTTAAAAGATAGAGAATAAATGTATTATTGCTTTTGAAATTGAATAATCTAATTGTTTTGGATTATTGAAATATTTTTGATTTAAGGAATTTTGTATCTAATTTTTCTAATTGTATTTTTTAGGCTTTTATCATCTAAAATGTTGAAGTTTATGAGGGGAAAAGGTCACCACTTAAGTGCTGAAAGATTGAAATTGAATAAAGAATTATTTTCTTTTTCAAAGGTAAGTTTTTATGCTGTTTGAAAATAAAAAAACTTGGAAACAAACTTTTTTTATATCAATCTTAACATTCGACTAATTACAAAATTTTTGTATTAATCTCTAGGGAGTATTTTTCTTGCTTGAACTAGTTTTGCTCAATCTAGTATATTAAATAATATTTGTTTTGAATTTGTTTTAAATTCAAGATATATTTTGATAGTATTAAAGTTTTATTTTATTGTCAGATCTTAGACCTATTGTGTCGGTGAAGTTTTTATTTCAAATCAATAGAATAAATTAAAAATGTAACCCAAGTAACTTTAATATAAATATTTGTTAATATGGATGATATTGTATATAATATAGTATAATAGAATAGTAAAATGGCTCCCTTGGATAACTTTTTCATTCTAGCTTTTGTTAAGCAAGGAGAAATTCTGTTTTTTTATTGTATGGGAAAAATTAAAGTGTTCAGCTACTTATTCTAGACTGCTGATTAGAAAAAAATGAAGTGATTGGCTGTAACTTGTATTATAACATTTGTATTTCACATTTTTCTTCATTACATTTCTGTAGTTGTATATAAATAAGAATTTTTTTTTAAAAAAATCTTATTAAAAATTTCAAATTTATTTTAAATAGTAAAGTTTTTGAAATTTTAGTTTTTTTACTCTTATATTTAAAATATAATTAAGATACTTTTCTGTATAACAATGGCTATAATTGCAGAAACCTTTTTAGAAAAAAATTGTTTTTTAGAAATTTGAAAGTTTGTAATAGCAATTATTTACATAACATTATGTTTCAAATCATTTTAAAGATAATTTAATCAAGAATGTAATGCACTAAATAATGTTAAGTTGTCATTATTAAAAGTTAATTAAATAACCAGTAGAAAGAGGCCTGCCTGTCCCGTCTTAATGCAATTTAGGTAAATTGAAATGAAAAGCAATATCTTAACATTCATATATATTGGTTAGCCAGTAAGGTAGCATCTTATTAAGAGAAATTCTTTAATTCATAACATGTTTTTGCATTCCATAATTTTTAAGATTTCATATTTTTATCAAAGTGTGAAATAAGAAATATAGTAGACTGGTTACCTGAAAAGCATTGTAATGTTTTATTATTACACAAACAAGGCTTTAATTATAATGAAATTGGAAAATATTAGCAGAAATATAAGTTATATTTCTAAGTTTTTGAAATTTGAGGAAACTTGTACAGTTGAAATTTAAATTAGTAAACGAAGGAAAAAGGTGCACAATATAAAGTAATGAACGAGTCAGACTGTATTCAGTATGATAGAAAATTTTCTGAAAGTCTATAAAATGTAGTAATGTAAAGTTGAGCCCAAGAATCGTTTGACTTGGATTACAGGAATATGGTCTAAATATAAGATTTCCCACACATAAACGCATTTTTTTAAAGCAAAATCAAATTTTGCAAAGATTAAAATGGCCAAAACCCCATGTTAATTAGACAGTGAAACAATAAAATGATTTGAAGTGATAAGATCAAAATCTTGCAATTTGGCAGCATAAAATTTAAGGAAAAATACGACATTTTCATCCTGATTGCATTATGTCTACTATAAATACACAATTGATGTTAGTCTAAGGTTTTATAACAAAAAGATGCAGGTAGGCTTAATTAGTTATTAATGAGGATATAAATGCTTCTCATTAAACTATTAATGAAGATAGAAATTTTCAAAAATACACTAAGGAAATACCATTTCTTTAGCTATTCTTAATATATCTTTTTCTCGGACAATTTTCATTGTGCGAGAAAAGATCATGTATTGAAATACTTCAAAAGCCTTTCTTCCTCTTTTCCTTGTTATCGCATATAAAACCAGTTTATATGCAATACTACATGTTATTATGCATGAACTGGTTTTAAAACGATTGTATTTTATTACGAAATTGACCTAGAAATAGTAAACTTTTACTAAATTGAAAATTAATATTTGGTTAAATAAGCTTGTTAGAAAAGTAAAATAACAAAATCCAATTAAAACAATTGAGTCGTAGTGTTGCATTACAACAGCAGCAGAACTAAAATTATTGATAAACTTAATAGAACAGTATTGTAAGATATATTTGTGTTAAGTTATCCGATTAAGTAGTAACTGTTAAAATTCTTTTATTGCCTGTTCTTTCATCTTCAGAACATAATTACATGGTAGAAATTTCACTTGAATCAAGTAAGCATTTAAAGAAAGTATTTAAAGCATGGAAAGTGCATATCTTAGTTGAAAGATGTTCTTGTACATCTAAATATTGGTTTGTCTGAAGTAAAATTAAGTTTCAAATGTGTACTATAGTATCATTGTGGTTAATGGAAAGATCCGTTTTTAATGGTCTTTCTTGTATATTGTTAAATTTTAAAAACATTCTCTATTTAATCTATGTAGATCATATATTCAAAACAGTAACATTGATGTTGCAAAATTACTTGGGTGTGTTAAAAAGAAACTTTATTTGGTTTACACAAGTATATTATTAAAATATTGTGAATACTTACATTTACTTTTTAATGATTTTAATTTCTTATTATATAATGAGATGATCCCATTTTATAAGAATTACCCATTTTTTTAAAAATTGGTTAACTTTAAATATTTTACTTTTCAAGTCAGGGTAAAACTGAATATCCTTGTTAAAATTTCATCATTAAAATAAATTTAAAAGAATCCTTAATTTTATTGTGTATGTTACTTTTCTTTTCCTAAAGAGTTTTATCAAATAGCTTTAATAGTTGTAGCCTGTTGAATTAAAATTCCTGTTTTTATTATTGAAGGAAAACAAATTTTATTTTTATATTAAGCTTATCAATTATATTATTTGAGTCCTGATTATCCTTATTGGTAATTTTGTAAAATCTTTACACTTGTCAATTTTCTATTAATGTTTTATCAATGTTCAATGAATGTTTAGAAGCGGGTTCCCAGAATAGACAAATCCTTCTCATGTTTATTTATCATTATTTCTTTGTTATTAATATCTTCCTTTCTTCTATATGACATTTTATGTATTTATATGAATTATATTTTCAATTTTCTATTGGGTGACAACCAGTGTTTAATCTTGCATGTTGCATCTGATAGTTTTAGTATGAATTTATAAGGTTTGAAATATTTCTTTATAACAATTTCTCAGAGAAATCTACTTATCTAATCAATTCGAGAACATACATAATATCAGCTTGGGTATATGACAGAACATATTGATTAGTCTTATCTCATTCTCTTCTTTTGCACATCAGTAATGTAAAGGCGAGCAATTCGCCGAGCTTCTTCAACTTTGATTATGCAGCCCATTTTGTTTACATTTTCCCGTTCTAGTTAAGGGTAAAGAATTGTATTTAGTGTTCTTCGGTTTATATCCACGAAGAGGATAAAATAACATGGATCCCATCATTTCTTGCTTTGTAATATTTGTAAATTTGAATGTAAAATGACATTCTTTATGTCCATCAATATGCATCAATAACATATTAGCCATGCTTTAGTTAATCTTTCTGCTAGCCCATTCGTTTGAGTATAAAATACAGTCCTACCATATAACAGATCTAGGTACGGTAAGTGTTCATTAAATGTAATGGAATTCCGCGATATCATTCAGGTAAGGTAACTGTTTTAATTAGCGAAATATTTTATCCATAATTCATCATCAGGAAAATAGTCCATAGATGAAAAGTAATTGGTATTTTTTAATCAGTTCAATATATCATTACCTGTAAATAGATCTTTTATGGTCATTTTATTTAATCTTCAATAATTGACTCAAAAATTCCACTTTCTATTTTTTCCCTTCATAAGTGCAACAGCTACATAATTTGTAAAGTTAAGTCTTTTATTTATGTAGTAGGTAAAATATGACTTCTGCTTAAATTAGTTGATTTTTATTGCCCAAGAAAATGTTTATCATAGATTACTACTTATCATTGGATATTTTGTTTAAAAAAAGGGACATTTTATTTATCCATGATTATGGAAGTAATTACTGATTTAGTATAATTTTAAAGTTCGTTGGACTTTTTCGTAAAAATTTTTATAAGTTATAAAAATTGCTGTGGCGAAATCTTTTTTTCTATTGTCAGTATATAAAATTTTCAACTTTACTTATAGGTTTATTTCATATTTATTCTCATTAATAAAACATTTCAGTATCTGAATATAAATGTATAAAAATGACATCTCGCAATTTGTTGTGTGTTTAGGATATGTAGTTAAGATAAACCAACTAGTGAAGCTTTTACACTATATCGTTTTGTACTTGGGTATTAAATTTCATTTTTAAAGTTAATAATTCTGTTCTTTTTAAAAGAATGATTATGATAAGCAGTAGCTTTCACATGATTAACAAGAATTTCCTGACTTTAATTTCATTAAATGTTTAAATATATTTTTACATTCATATCTTCAAAAAGCTTAATCTTAGTTTTTGAATTCTTTTTTTTTTTTTCCCTCTTGCATATCTTAAATTTCAGCTTTTGTTTTAATTTTCAGACTTTAATGTTGATTTTTAAATTGTAATTTTTATAATTGCTTAGCTAATTGCCTTTAGTTTATATATAAACTAAGTCGATATTAATGACTTTTTTGTATCATGTGAATATACTTGGAATATGTTCTTTCTTCCCATATCTGTAGTTAGAAAGGAAATATCTTCTAGAATAATAAAAAAGAAGGGGGGGGGAAAGAAAAATGCATCTAAAATATTTATGGTTTAATATCGTTTGAGATTAAATTCTCTTCTGAAATTAGAAGATGCATTGTTTTTGAAACTTGTTCTGTTCATCTGAGAAATCTTGATATATCAGTAATATTAATTCTGTAACTGCAACTTTATAATTAATTACAGGCTTTAGTATTAAATTTTATTATAGAATACATATGATTGAAGGTTAAAAAAAAAATTGGTTTGTTGAAAAAGATTGAAGGTTAAAAAGAAAAAAACCCTGATAAATAGTTCTTAAAATGCCACTGGGATACAAAGGACATTCTTGATTTTTCTTTTCTGGAAACTTCAATCATTGAAGTTGTCTAAAATCTTATTGTGTGAATACTGAATAATTTTATAATTAAAATTATTAGCTAGTGAGACAAATATTTCAGTAAGTTTCATACTTAATGTAGAATCTAATTCTCTAGCATTTTTTTTGTTCCTGATGAGCTTGAGAATGATCACCTTTTTTATATGCAGTTACAATGTTCCAGGAGGCAAAGATTAAGCATCTCCTGTAAGAAACGTGTTCTCTCGTAGCAAAAAAAAAAAAAAAAAAATTGTAGAATGTTTTGAATTGTTTTTCTCCCTTTCCTCTTGTTGGCAATTTTATTTCAAGACATTATAAAATTTATTATACATGCATAGATATCTAAATCTTAAACACTGTTTTGCATTAAAGTGTTGGTATTGTAACCGTAACATCATTAAAGATAGTAACATTGCTTTTAGTCGATTGTACAAATCTAATATTATCAACTGTAATATTATATCCTGAAAAAAGTTTATCTTGAATTGTTAAAAATTAAATGTATCTTCATGGTTCAGAAAAGGCTCTCAAAGCATCATGGTCTTTGAAGAAAATCATTTTGTATCCTGTAATAGAAGAACTCGTAATTGTATGCGAGAAGTTGAATTAATTTGTGTCTTCACATATTATGAGCTTGTTTATCATTTTCTATTAAAACATAATTTTTCTTATTTGATATTTTACAATATCATAATTTAAAAAATTTTAAAATTTGAAATTTATTATTGGATTTTTAGGAATAGATGTAAAACTGCTCTATTGTAAAGATTGAAATGAAATGCTTTTCTTATATTTTAATGTATCACATTCTTTAATATTCAAATATATTTAAAGCTGTTGTGATAATTATTAAATGTTAAAATATTTTTTTAAATAAAGTGCTGTAGCATATAGATAATTCAGTAATATGTATTATCGGATTTTATTTGTTTGATTTAAATAAAAAACAATTGTGATTTGAGGCAAATTGTTTTAAGTAGAAGTTAAATATTTCTTTTGATGTGTGTAAACAAAAATAAATGCTACATAAAAAAAATTTTCTCTAAATTTTTACAATATATTCCACTAGAAGATTAAGATTTGGCTAAAACTTGAGAAGGTCATCTTTTTATCTAATTAGACGGCACCTTTAATTTTGGGAATATTTTCTTATTTTGATTCAAATGGAAATCCATTCTATTTGAAGTATGTATCTATGTATTTGAAGTAATTTAATATTGATTTATAATCGTTAGGAATCGTTTATTTTTTTTTTGCTTACAACTATCAAAATTCGATGAACGTATGGCATACTGGCAGAACAATTAATGCTCTTTTTTTTTTTTTTTGTTGTACAAAGAAGTTTTTTGTTAATATGTATATATCTTCCATTATGTAACAATTTAAAATAAACCATCCCATTTTAAATAGGTTATTTCTAAGATGTGTTCTACTGTTTACCTCTTATATTAATGTAGTTGCTCTTTATTAATCTAAAAATATTCTACCTGTAAATCAGCTCTAGTGTTGTATTTGATTCTATTCATATTACTTGAACCAAATATAAAACTACTCATTTTAAAGTATATTTTTGCCATTGTGAATAGATATTTTATTATTGTTAAAAATTGGGTTTCAATGCACCATGTAGTATCTTCCTTTTATAGTACAGTATATATTCTATTAGTCATGCTTTTGAAAAGTTTAAGTTACAAATTGCTTTTCCTTTGAATTTGTATCTGTTCATTTTGGATATATTATTAATCCTTCTTGAAATAATTTCTAATGTCTTACAGGTTAATTCAGTTAAGAATTTGCCAATGTAATAATGTAAAATTAATGTAATTGCAATGATTAATTTGATACATATTAAAAAATTAGCAGTTCTCAAATTTCGTATGAATTTATAATTGTTTAACTTCTGAAATTTTCCTTTGGGAACACTATTTTCCCTTGTGTATCTAGTCTCATGCCTTAAAGGTTATAAAATCTATTAATATATTGATTGTCACGCTGAATTTCTTGTATTGCAATTTATATAGGCCCCACTAATTACCGTTGATTCTCATGGCAATCAAGGTGTTATCTAAGAAATTTGACCATATTGTAGTTTGTATATTTTGGTTAGTGTAAATGAAATTTGTGATATAAAATATTTTTCATAAATTTTTAACCCATTTTTTTTGTAATATTTAAATTTGTTTTATAATAAAGAAATTAATTTTTATTACTTCATTTGATTTATTTCTGTAGTATTCAGTAAAATATTTTTAGTAACTTTGCTTTTTTTAATTAAGTTTTAATACAGGTATTTTAATGTTGCATTATGTATATTTTTAGCTGTTTACATAGCTAAAAATGTTTTTACTAATTTCTTTATTTGCTTAAATTTTTATTTTAAATGATTTTTTTCAGACTACTACTCATGGGTTTCCTCACAGACCCAGTGCTCTGGCATGGGATCCCAAACTGCAGTTGCTTGCAATTGGAACTAAAAATGGTTTGATAAGAGTGTATCCTTTTAAAAGTACTTTTCAAAAATATTCCTCTTGTGTTCTTTTTACAGCATAGTTTCTACAGGAAGTATTCCTCGTTAGACTATCTTATAAAGAGGATTTAAACATATTGCATGCATCAACAGTTGGCTTGAAGTTAGGGTGTGATAACTTTTTTCTAACAAATGCTAGTCTAATATTAATTTGATGTAAAAGCAAGAGATAGGAGTTTAGTAAATTTCCTTTTCTTGGATTTTAATTGCATTAGTCATAATGAAAGTATTATAAATGTTAACTTTAGAATTGAAAATCAAATTTTAGAATTTTTAATAAATACTTATATAATTTTTATAGTAATTTCTCATTTAACTTAAAATTGTCACTCTCCACTTTCATGGCCATTTAAAAAAATTGCAAAATAGCCCACTTTTATTTTTTATTAGTTAGCTTGTTATTGAGTTTCTTTTATTTACTAGATTATTTTAAAAAGTTATAAATTAAATCGGGGGGGGGGGGAAATTGAAGCAACTTTTTGTTATAAGGATTTGCTTAAAAATGATTTTAGTAAATATCTAAAGAGATCTCCATAATTAACATTTTATTTGCTCAAAACAGACGAGTGCAGCTTCAGTATAATGCGAAATCATCGAAAGTAGACCAAACGTGATCCGTGTAACGAGGTACGATCATATAGTGAGCTACCTACCTACCTTTGGCCGTGCGACTCGTTTGTTTGGGGAGATGACTCATCCTCCGCAGTTGAGTTGCTTACAAATGATACGTCTGCGGATTTTGGTACGCGAGTATTAGTGTTTTGCATGCAAGTTTTTAATATTGCATCCTTTAATAACAGATAACGCTAAAATGAGTTATCTTAACCACGTCATTGAATTTTATTTTCAAAATATTATATGTTTGAAGAAAAAAGAAATATGAACCTATAAATAAATGCAAAAGGTCGTATGTGAAGTATACGCCATTTATAGAAATAACGAAAAATTCTGTCAGTCCGTTATTCACTTTGTTTTTGCAATCTTCCCATTTGTTAGTAAAACTTCTAGCTCCATCCTTGTGTTAGCGATTTCGTCTTAATTGTAGTTTGAAGGCTAAATGAATATTAAAGGCGCGGCTTCCAGTTACGTTCATTACTTCTACTCCATTCTTTACTCGTCTCGAATTCAGAAAAAAAGTAGAAAAATGGAAATTATCGTAATCTGTATCGATTATTATCCTTTAATTACTCCAGTAATGACGATTGATTTAGCGTTTGATTAATGCACTTCAGCGTTGTGTTTTAGGTGCTGTTGTTACAATTTCGTTAGAAACTTCAGCAGTCTTCCAAAGAATCATCGATCGAATTTTATGAGGAAACTGAGGAAGTATTTCTGTTCCATCTAATTTTTCGATCATACCATCCCCGAAATCTTCTTTCTATACAAAAGTATTCATTGTTATTCAGAGTTTGATGTTCCCTGCAATCGGCGGTATCTGCAGTTTTCCTCCTACTGGAACCAACCGGCAGTCGGCAATACCTGTCCTGGGTTTATTGACCTACAGTCAACATTTCGGAGGGATAAATACTGCAGTGGGAGAAAGTTGCCTTGCATACCTTCTTTCTTAGACGCAACGATCCTCTACGCTCGACCAGTTTTCGACATCTATTGTCTGCTTTTTTTCTATCGCCGCTGCAGTACTTTTCACCCTTGATCTGTTTTTTCCCCTGCTCATTTATAAGTTGAGTCATCGAGCTTTTCAGGGTCAAAAAAGGACTTCTCCCTTTTTCCATTGTTACATGTAACTGTATTGTCGGTGCAAAAGTTCGGTATTTTTAAAAGCATAAAAAAGGGATAGTTTCTTTTCCCAAATTCTATTCTTGGAGAGAAAAGTATATAAAATAGGCAAAAGCGCTGAAATTCTTCCGCATGGGAAATTCCATTAGAACTTTTCTGACAATGGAACAATGTTTTATGAGAATGGGAGAGGGGGAACTGAAAGAGTATGAAGAGGATTAAAATATTGTAGAAACTGATGCATACGTTCTGGTTCATAATCTAGTTTCCTCTCCTGCTGATAAAATGCGGATGTTTACATTAGAACAGCTGCTTGAAGGGACGGCAGGTCTGGAAACTGAGGTTATTAGTATAAGGGGGTCAAGGTTAAATTTAAGGTTCCGCCTTCAGCATCGTTGGTAAGTTTAAGAAAGTTGTACTTAATGCGAAGATTGCATTTCATAACTTGTCCAGTTTAATTGCAAGAATAGAGAAAGCCAGATGAAAGCATGAAATGAAATTTCATTTTATTTTGCAAAATGTTCTGTTCATTCGATCAGGCTTTTATTTCATGTACCGTTTCATAACATTCATCTTTTGATTAGTTGATATGAAGTTACTATATCTGTCATCAAGGCTGTGACCAGCCAACTAAAATGAAATACTTTACTGAATTGTATGTTATAGGGTTGTTAAAATTGAATAAGGTGTGGCGAATTGTTACAGTGCATTTTAGTGATTGAAATTATGAGAAAGAAAAATAGGAATGAATAATATATTGTTCTGTAATTCGAGATTTGATTTTATCTTTATGTGGATGCAAGTAATATTAAATTTCAAAAAAAAGGGGGTTTATGGCAGCGAATTATTCTCGTGTGCATAACTGATTCTTAATCGGTGGTGACAAATCCATTTTTTTTAATACATACACATCTCTAGTTGGCGTCTCGCTGGTTGCTCTCTCTCATCCATTGAGTCATGCATGCATATTCAATGAAGTAGTAAGAAAAACATGTGGCGTCATATTTCTGTTTGACTTTTTTTATTGTTGCATTTGTTTGAAGGAATGGTATTCAAATTTTCGATCATTCGATGAAACATTTTTTACCCCTTTCAATCTGAAGTCACTCTAGTCTTTAATTAGCACAGTTCCAGTTTTATTGCTATTTTGTACGCAATAGAAGTGCTTACAAATTCTACGTTAATTTGCTTGAAAGATGAAACTTTATTATCTTTATCAATTGCTTCCCAAACTTAACAGCGTTTTTGAAATTTTGTATACTTGTTCTGAATGACCTTGCGCTAGATTAGCATTTCCAGAATGTAATTATCAATTTTAGGTTTTTTATATCCTACGAGTTTCGTCACCTGGTTGAAGATTTGACAGAATTTCATGTTAACAATTAAAGACTAAAAAAAAATTTATGAAATCTCTTGAGCGCTATATGGTGTTTTAAGAAACTCTTATCTTCATTTTGGAATGTTCTGTTATTAATGATTAAAAATAACTATAGTATTAAAAGTAGAAATATTGGGCAATGGGAAAAAACAAACCTATCGCGTAGGGATTTTAGACTAATATTCATGCTTTTTGAATTATTTGAAGGATTACCGTGCTATTTTCGTTTATCGGATTGCAAAGAATTCATTATTCAATTGGCACCTTTTTTTGTTGCCTGTATCGTTTACTACTTTTAGTTATTTTTTCACTTAAAAATGTATTTCGTTGTAGAGTTCTGCAGTTTTATAATGAATTTTTTACAATAGTAATGCATTGTCACTTGAAATGGACCAGTCTGAAAAAGGGCCGATCTGAGAACTTTCAAGTTCTCAAATATGCCTTGTTAAGAAAAATGACATTACACAAATTAGTTTAATCACTTTTGATCTAGCGATTCTCCTTTAACTTATCGGTATACAAAAGTTAAGAAAATTAGGTTTTTATCTCCTTGCTTAAAGTATATTAAATTAGATATTTTTTCTGCTTGAAATTTTCCTATCTAATTCATGCTTGGTTATACAAAATTCCGTTTATTGATTAGATGCAATCTTCAAATATTTTTATGTAGGAATGCAACGAATCGGTTAGAGAAACAAAAGCGCAATGCATCTGTCGTTTAAGCCTTCGCTTTTAAATTTATAAAATTTCAATACGCAAAAATACATAGCTAAAACTGTCTGAATTTGACAGCAGTATCGTAAAGAGTAAAATTCTACCCCGGTTGTTCTGTTTCTTCAAAAAATAATTTTAGTTTGCTGAAATTTAATCTGACAGTGGCCTTTTGACTTGTGACAGTGGGTTTTTGCTTACATATTCAATGCCCGAAACATAGTTAATACCAGTTTAAATATTATAAAAATTGGAATGTTTTTAACCATTTAATATTCTATCAGCTTTTGAACCGCAAGCAGTATAGTGACATTCGTCGTGATTCACTGCGTGAAAAAAATGAAACACAAGAATTTTTAGATAAATGAACTCTGAAATTTTTCATATTTTAATGAGCGACACTTGAAAGTTCTATTTACAAATAATTATCCGAAACTTAAAGAAAATAAAATTCAATTACAATGCTAATCCAGTTTTTATTACTGTGGGGGAAAAAGTCACTTTTTAATAATGCTAATGTCTTATTAATAGAGAATTTTTCCACCATTGACTTTGATTATTTTAGATTCTGTTTGACAAATATTTTCTCATAAAAGTTGAAACATTCAAAGTTCTTCGAACTAATTTACATATTCAACTACGCGAACTAACAATCCTTGTCCATATGCTCTTTACAATGTTGGAAGTTTAGGCTTTTAACAGACCAGAAAACCTCGAACATTATTTGCTAACTAATTTTTAACCCCATTAGCTACTTTAATTGATGCTCCTTCGTGTTGAAGTCTCTCATTTCCGCCTAACTCAACGCCCTAGGAAAGATGTAAATTCGAGTCTTGGATATAGTTTGTAGCGGATTGAGATGTGCGAGGATAGAACCTGGGACCTTGTGGTTCGCAGCCCAGTAACATGACCACAATACAAAAGCAACTGCCCGGGTAGCGTAGCAGTTAACTGGCTTATAAGCTTTCGCTACAAACTCTCCCTCCAGTGAGTCGGAGGTGAGACGAACGATATGACTGAGTGCTGGTGTATTAGTTGTTGATTCTAATGTGCCTGTACACATTTTGAGTAGCGCCAAGCGTTATGACGAGCGTGTGTGGGCGAGTGGTTGCTGATGCTGTTAAGTTCGTGTGTTTATGCCTACCTCTCAGGAATATTAGGTTTGTTCTTTCTCTGCACTTTGATTGCCAACCGAATCGTAAAATTCCTCTTCACCCATCTGTTGGGTAGAATAAGTATTTTCATTTTTCCGAGATAATGCCTATAGTCTAGTAGCCATCTGAACCATTTAAATTCCTCATCAAAAAATGGAATGGAGGTTTATTCTGAAGTCTGGAGGGGGGTATGATTTTTAACTCGCTGCCGAATGTGGTCAAGAGTTTACGGGAAAGTTTCAATGGAGACTCCTCCCACTGGTGTTTCGCTTACCTGTACAAATTTTCTGCACGGTTTTCTGGAAGTTTAAGATCATGAATGTTGAAGAGGAAAACAGTACAAATAAAGTGATTTATCAACCATTCTGCTGCTGTGTAACATTTGCGATCTTGTATTAATCCGTTAATTTGAATCCGATATACATTTAAAATGACTAAAGCACATACTTGTTATTCTTTTACTCAATTTGTTACTATATTTTATAATTTTCTTAAGTTTAATCACGTTTGTTACATTTTTGCGCAGTGATATGTATATAAAAAAAGTGCATTTTTTTTATCTATCAGGCAAACAGCCGTCGCTTGGAGGCCCAACCAAAGAGATCAGATTTTTTCTTTTTTCGTACCTCTTGCACTTGTGTGGTTTGGGTCGGGGAGGAAGGGGAGAGGTGGGAGCTATCAAGCTGGAGGGCGTGAAGGTCCCGTGGGAGGGACAGAAAATCAGTCAAGGTGAAACGATAATGGTCGGGGAGCGTCCACTTAGTAACCAATGGATGATGATTTGGTTTACCAGTCGTCGAGTTCTGAGTGACTGCTCATCATAGATCTTGCCTAATAAGCGTGTGAAATTTCGGAAGCTCTTTTAAGATAAAGCAAAATGAAGACGAAATAATGTAGAATTAACTCCCTGTGTCAGTTTAGGCAAAATATTATGAGCTTATTAAAAAAAATGGAACCGGGAATTTACGATTTAGAACTTCAGCTCAAAACATTTCTGAACTGAAATCCTGTAATACTTTGAAATGTACCTGGATTGGAAAATGCTAGAATACTCAACTAGGAAAATACCTAGAAATGTGGAAGGTGATCATATACACCAATCTGATTTGAATTAAGCTCATTTTTAACCCTTTGCATTCGGGTGACTCGCTTGCCATTGAAGACGGTGCATCATTTTGGCGTTTTATTTGTTTATTTAATTTTGATTGTTAATAATACTTGAAGAATAGTCAAAAAATGCAAATTAAACTGGAGAATTCAACTTAAAAGCAATTATATTTTTCGAAACAGGAAACAAGTCTTTGTATTTGGTGAATAATTATGCATCGAATTAATTTTCCGAGTTGAACGGGTTAACTTTTCTGCTGCAGTGAATCTGCTGATGTAAACAATCCATTGTTTTCCTCTGATAAATTGTTCTTGAACATTTTCGCTAAGGAGAATTTTTGTGGTTTAGTTTAGTTAAAAATTTAACCTGAAATCGCAATTATATTATAATACTTGTGAATTTAAAAGGCTCTTGCCACCGGAAGCTCAATATAACACGCATCCATAATCAAAATAGAATTTTGAAAATCTTCCCATTTCTAAAACATTTTTATTTTGTACTTCATTCTGAAATTATCTTTTTATACTTAATTTCTTTTGAAAAAATTCTGAAAAACTTCTATTTAAAAGTGTTCTGTTTACTATTAACAAATAAATAAGTCGTTAATCAAATTAAAATATGCAGTGATATGTATATTTGAACGTTTATAAATCCAAAAGAACAAAATCAGAGTTTACTTGCATTCCTTCTCAGTTCCATTTTCATTCTAGAATTTATAACGAAACATTTTGAGATGTCATGTTAATAATACCAGTTCTTCACAGAATTGGCTAGTAGTTACGAATAGTCTGCAAAATATCAAATATCGATGCTTTTAAGTCGCCTCCTGCAAAAATTTTCTCGTACAACGATGTTAATAAACAGATTTCGGAACATCCAAATCTTGTTTATTTCTTCAAAAAAAAAAAAAAAAGTTGTTTGTTTTTGTTTTTTGGTGTTAAAACGTTTTATTGGATCGAAATTAATACTAATTAAAAACCATGGACAATCGAATGCATTCTTTCAATTTGTTACCAGTCCCTGTTATTCCATTCTACAGGTAAAGTTTGATGATAGGGCTAGTGACCCCAATGCTTTTCAAAGCTTCCATTCATTGAGTTTCTCTTCCCATGCTCTTTCTCTATTGATTTTGCTTTTCGATCTTTATTATATTTCTATGAATATGTATTTCTGTTCATTGTTTAACGGAGGAGGGGGGATTCATTGATTTAAAAACAATTTAAGACAAAAATCAGGAATTTTTACATATTTGTTCATAAGAAAAAGAATTTTATCTAGGAATAAAATTCTGGTTTTTCAAGTTAATAGCTACAGAACTTAAATTTTGGTAGGAATTAGCTTCCAATGTTCTTTATATAAAAATACAAGCAGCTGTGATTGTTAAGACATCAATTTAAACTTGATACTAAAAAATATCCTTTAAATGTGAATAGTAACTTCTGAAAAGCAATATAAATTAGATGGAGGTATTAAAATTACTTGATAATTTTTCATTTTAGTTCCTCTTTGCATTTGCCATTATTTTTAAGTGTATCAATTCAGTATTTTTGCTTATTTCTATAATATAAAATGCTTCTTTAGAGCTATAAAACTAAACTTTGCTTGTATTTCATACTGTTGGGCATTGATTTTTTAGAAAGTGGCAGTATTTTCTTAACCATTTGTTTTAGATATGGTGCTCCAGGTGTGGAGTTTGAAGGAACTCATAAAGAAGAGGCATGTGTTATGGAATTGTTCTTTCTTCCTGGACAGGTGGGTTTCGAGTGATACATTTAATACTTTTATTAGAGTATGAGTTTCAATGAATACTCACACCATTTATATTCTGAAAGTGGAATTATGTAATAAAATTACTGATTTACAATATTGTGTTACTTTGTTAATGTAATTGTTCATTTTTTTTTGTAGGGCCGTTTGATCAGTCAGTGTGATAACACCTCGCTACATCTTTTTGAGCTTAATGAAAAAGATGGCAAGTGGATGCTTGAAGAAGTGAAGTCATGTTCTTTGCAAGGAAGGTATGAGTGCCGAGTTGTACATCTTAAAATTCGTGAAATATTAGGATTCAGTTAATAAATTATGTTTTTATGTAAATATTTTCAGAAATATTTCTGTAAGCATTATTCTGTTTGATATAAGCATGTTTGTTGAATTTATGAATATAATACTTCTGTATAAAGAACAAAATATTAAATTTGTATATTAATGGATTACTCTTTAAAAAAGCATTAAAATTTTGCAAAAAATAATTTTAATTGTTTTGGCTGTTAATTTTAAAGATCCAACTGTTTTTGTTGCAGATTGAAAAATATCACAACATGCTGTCTACCCTCAAGTGGAGAACACTTGCTGATTGGTACTGATGGTGGTAATATCTATTTGCTAGATGTGAAATCATTTGAAATGACTGATCATATCATTTATCAAGATATTGTCATTCAAAAGTAAGTTTCCTTTAATTAAAAAATCTGATATTGCTATAAGAGATTTATGTCTAGGGAATGAAGTTTTTGTATAGAAGTCTTTTTTTTCCCTCTTACAAATACTCATTTTTAGTTCCTAGAAAAAAAATTAAAAATTAAATATGTAATCTGTATTCTGACAAATTTTTTGAAAATTTATATTTTACATCCAACTACCAGTTATAGGAAGACATTCTAAAGCAATAATTATTTATAACATTTTATTTTCTTAAAAAATAGGTTAAAAAATCAAACTTGGTATTTTAATTGTAATTCCTCTATGTAGGAAAAACTTTAATGTTTAATTCCATATACAACATTTGTATGTTGGTGTCTAGGCCATTACTAGGAGACAAGCATCCTTACTTTTGTAGCTTAAAGGTCAATGAAGATCTTTGTTCCATCATTTTATTTAAAAACCATATTTAAAATACCAAGTTTTCCTATTAAATTTCTGTAATATATTCCAAAATCAAGCAATGGAACTAACAAATCACTTACTTTGAACTAAAAATTTATTTTTAAGAATTTCTGATATCTTGTATTAATTTGAATATTTATTTATAATTTAAATAAAATTTATAAACAATTTAATTAAAGCATCTTTATTTTGTGTTATTATTAATGTAAAGTTTTACTATTAATGCAAAAACAAAATTGTGATAAATTGTATATTTTATCTTGTTTATAAGTGCCAAGTAAATCAAATTATTTCCCTTGGAGTTGATCAGCAGCAAGTTCAGTTTCTTACCAATCTGTCCATTCAGCATCATGCTGATTTTTTATTAATAAAAAAGGATTTTTTAATATTCTTACTTAAAACTAATTCTCTCTCCCCCCAATCAAATTAAAATAATTCAATTATTAATACTCGGTAAGCAATACAATTTTTAATTACAATATTTAATTCTTGAATCAAAATCAAGTCAGCTGTTTGAATGGTCAATCCTTCATCAATTTTTATCTGTCTGCTGTTGCAGTAACTTTCTCTTTGTTCCTTTAATTTAAAAAGTTCTCTTTGTACTTTATTAAACCCTCTGATATCTCAGCCAATCAAAGTTGGCATTTCTAACTAGACATTATTCAAACTTACAAAAGTTTTTTATGTCCTGAAGTTTAAGGTAATTGTGTGTGTGTATATATATATGAGATATATATAAATAATGTTTGACTACAAAAGACTGCAGATTATATTTTCTTTGAAAAATTAAAATTCCTTGCTAAATACTGCTTTCGCAAGTAAAAAGCTTTCTAGAATGCTTCTTGAATGGATATAATTAAATGCTTTACCTTCAAATTGATCTAAATAAAATTTGAATAAATCAATAAAATTCATTTTTTATAGTGTTCCTGATGATTATAAATTGAATCCTGGCTCAGTAGAAGCTATTGCTGAACATCCTTTAAATCCAGATAAAATAGTTATTGGATACAATAGAGGGCTTATGGTTTTGTGGGATAACAAAACTTTGAATTCTGAAAATACTTATGTTGGCAGCCAAGTAAGTTAAATTATGATTGTTATTATTTGTACTGATGGTGTTTTTTTAATTAGAAATGCTTCCTTGTATAGTAAAAATTCTCAGAAATTCTTAGTATATTAATTATGAATTTAGTTTATATTACAAATAAAATATTTCACAAATTCAATTTATTAATTTGATTATAATTTTAGATTTTAAAGTTTAATTATCCAATTATTAGATATTCAAGGCTTCATTTCAAATGATTATATTTTTAGCAATTGGAATCTGTTTCGTGGCATCGCAGTGGCACAAAATTTATGAGTTCTCACAATGATGGCACCTATGTAGTTTGGAGTTCAACTGACTCGTCAAAGCCTCAGGAAGCTCCTGTACCACCATATGGTATTTAATCTTGCTTATATATATTCACACTATTATTCTCTGAAAATATTTAAGCCTGTATTTATATTCTTTTTTTTTTTTCTACAGGTCCTTTCCCATGCAAAGCTATTTCGAAAGTATTGTGGAGATCAGTAAAAGGAGGGTATGTTAGATTTTCTGAGTAAAATTGTATACTTATCTGTTATAAAGCAAACTATATAAAATTGTCTGTGTATTTGTTAAATGCATATTTATATAGTAAATTTAATCTGCAAATCGGATTGCTTTCTATTGTTAACTACTTTTTAAAAATGATAGAATAATTCAATAAATATATTTAATTTGAATTCACATTTTGACT
>JAPMOR010108340.1:0-15840 GCA_026543865.1 Argiope aurantia | reverse complement strand
TTATAGAAAACTCCACTCAATTTTATCAAAGTAATATTATTTGATTCAATCTTTATTCTTTAAAGAAAAATATAATATTTTAAAGATGAAATGATCAAAATGCTTTCAACTATTCGGTTACTATATATATATATATATATATATATATATATATATATATATATATACTCTGGTGTGCAAAACTTAAGCAACAGGTATGTTGTCTGCCATAACTTCTCGAGAAATCATCTGAGAGACATGAAATTCAGAAATGAGATGCAGCATTTTGTTCTGAAAGAATGACGAAAGCATAGTTGCGCAGAAATGAATACAATGCATACAGTATGGAATTAAACAAAAAAAAGGCTTTATTGAACTCATAGTATCGTTACACATGATTGTCTGTCCAAGAGGAAGAACAGCAAGCAGATGTTCCTTAGAATGGGATATGCCCTCCCCTTACTGCAATGGTTGCTTCGCACCGTCTCCCCATACTCAGAACCAGATTGTCCAACAGTAGTTGAGGTAAGAGTGCCCATTCTTCAATCAGCATCTGTTTAAGTTGTCGGGTGTTCCCAGGAGGATGTAATCGTGCCGCAAGGTGTCTCCCCAAAGCATCCCACACATGTTCTATCGGATTTAAATCAGGGGAGCACGCCGGCCAATCCATTCGAGTGATATCTTCACTTTCCAGGAGCTCCTCAATAGCATGAGTCCTGTGTGGCCGTGCATTGTCATCCATAAAAACGAAGTCTGATCCAATGGCACCTCTTAACAGACGCACATGGGGAAGGATCACCTCCTGACAATAGCGATCTCCAGTTACAGAACCTCTGTCGAAAACGTGGAGCTCAGTCGCCCGTTTATCATAATGCCTCCCCAGACGACAACTCCAGGACCACCGAAACGGTCTCTTTCCGTGATGTTACTGGGATGAAACCGTATCCCGACCTTCAAATTCATAAATAAAACAAACTCCCATAAATAAAAAGAAAAATCATGAATTTGTTTGGAAATTTTTCATAAAAATTTCGTACATAGTGAAATGAATGTTAAAAATTAAAACAAATTTTAGTATTTTTGAAAAACAGCATATTTGTTATAAACACTGCATTAGTTGCATACATGTATATTTGAAATTTTATTTTATGAAAAAAATTGACTGTAAAACTTTAAAACTATGTTTGACGTCTGTTTATTAGTTTCGATATTAATAATTTCAGAAATCAGCAAACAGAGTAATAACATCAAATCAAATGTATCATAATGCAACCTGAAATTTCCAAATATGAATTCATCAAAACGTAATAATTTCTTTTATTGTTTTATAATGAAGCTTTTTACTGGCTGGATGACTGTATGGGAAAAATTTCGTGACAGTTTCTAAGATGTCTTAAAAGTTAATTAATGCTGAATATGTATCAACTATACTTTTCCTTGCACAAAGTAAAGCAGATTTTTTTTTATAATTTGCAGTATAGCAGCACGTGAATATTGAGAAAATTTAAATCCAAATGAATGCTCAATTCCCATGAAATAAATTTATTCTTTATTTAAAAAAAAAGCAATAGTTTTGTTGTTTACCTAAAACTAACAATTAATATAAGTTATTACTAAACAAATGGGATAAAAATAAAAATTATAATTACTATTTTTATTTCATTTATATTTATGCATGATCGCTGAAAATTTGTTATTGTTACCATGATTTTTTTAACTATTATGTGTGATCATCTAATTTTCTTCAATGATTATTAACCCTTAGTAACTTTAGATATATGTGATTTCCTTTCTGCACAAAAATAAAAATCCTGGGATTGTTTACAGCATTTGAAATGGTAATAAATTAATACTCTTTTTTAGTTGATTAAGCATTGTAGATAAACGAACGACATACTTTATTCAATCAAACGGTAAACAAGCATTGATAGTTTAGAACTTTTTCATTAAGATTTAATTCTTCGGGAATTCTAGAAGACCGTCTATATTTCGAATTAAAAATCTTATATTTTCAAAGTCAGATCATTTTAAATTGTTAAAAGTTACTCACTTTCCCAAAAATATGTCTACGCATTTGAAAAATTATGAATAGCATCTTGATTATCTTGTGCCGAATCTAAATTTAATATTTTGTTAGCAGCAGAGCCTTCTCCGGCAAATGGAATAAAGCATTGTACTGATTGATCAATCAGCATTATTGTTTTCAACAGATACAAACAAACTATAAAAGCTTTCAAAAATTAAAATAACTGCCCTGAAACTTAAATGTTCATAAGATGCTGCACCAATGTTTCTTAAGCAAAATGAAGCTACGAAAATTGAATTAATTTCCCAGATAATTTAACTTCCTCAATATTTTTAAAGCAAAAAAGAATATTTAACTAGCACACTTCCCTATTACTTAAATTTGTTGATGCATAATAAAAAGTCTTAATTGACTTTATGAAATAGTATTTTACAAAAAGCAAAATAATGATAAAAGAAGCGCCCCACATCTACTTCTTATATATAACTGGGGTGTAATTTTCTCCGCCGTTTTTCAGTACTTTATATCCAAAGCAACTTATATTTGATAATGTCAAAGTTAAGTTCACTTCATTTAAACTTCTTATCATGAAAATGGTAAAATATCGACGTTCTCAACTATTTCATAGATAAAAAGCGTCGAATGTAAGACACTCCCTAAAATACTAATTTAACGACCTATTCTATTATCTATGTGGAATCATCCAGATCTCATAAATACGGGTAGAACACAAAAACCGTAAGAAACTGAAGAAACAATTCATTAATCATAGCTTGAAACCATTTTTTGCCCTTCTGTAGCATCGGCTACTTTTTAAATTGCATCGTTTTACAATAGTTGTGGGGGGGGGGATCATAAGAAGATAATAATAACAAAATAAAAAAAATAAAAAGGTAAGCGCAACCACAGCGTTCTACTTTTTTCTTCCACCTTGTCCTTCGAGGTAACAAAACGTGTTTTTATCAGTTTAATAAGGTCCATTAAAAGCAGTGCAAATCAATGGGTTGTCCCTGGGGAGCCCTAGGGAATCCGCCTAGTATAAAAAGTGAAAGTAAAAGTAGGTCAGCTGAAGTGCAGTCTCATCAAATTTATACTGTCATCCTATGAATAGAAGTAACCATTTTCGAAATGCTTCCGCGATGTCTTATTTTATGTACATTTAATGTAACTTGCATACTCTTTCGAAATCAGAAAAATTTAACCACTTCATCACCACTTGAAAACCTGTGCAAATATTAGGATTGCTACTTTATCTATCCACTAATATGCAGATACTATATATTAAATTAGTTAAAATAACAGCCGATTTACTTTGCTATAGTGCTGAGCATTCTGAATATTTTTAAATAAATTTCTTTTTCTAATTTGAGGCTCTGTTTAATACTGATGTGATTTAATTCAAGACAATTATATAAAAGTTATTTCATATTGAAAGCATAGTATAAAAATAATGGCAGCAACAAAATTGTTTCAATTATTATGAGATAAGAGCAACTGCTAGTTTTTCTATAGAAATGCTTTAAAAAACAGGATCTTAGAGATAACTTAAGAATAAATTTTCCAAAGGTTAAAAATTACACAAAAACACAATTTTAAACTCGTATACATAGAATGTGAAATAAAATGTATGTGAATAAATTTTAGCCTGAAATACAACTGATGTGTAAAAAAGAATATAAATTAAATAATTTTGCTAGATTTTAAGCCTATTAAGTTTTAAAATGCGCAGAATTATAACAAAGCTCTCCATTCAATACAAAAATCATAAAAATTATTTATATATTGATTATGATCTATAGATACTAGCTATTGGAACTATTATCTTACCTAAATTAATATTAAAATTATCTATTTGATTTACTTTCCAAAATTCACAATTTTTTTGAAATCAAATACAGTTATTCGTTGATTATCAAATAAAATTATACATTTTAGATGAGTTAAAATGACTTTTTCAAGCTTTACTGTTTCTTTATACTGAATACACAATGACAATTTGGAATGGCCGAATTAAAAAAAAAATTATTGGTCGTGATTCTAAAATGCTTCACAATCCCCCTGAGAATGCTTAGAGTTTCATCAATGCTTTCAAAACTATCTACATATTAAAGGAAACAATATGTTATTTCCAAACGCAAAATAGAATGTTAATTAGGCTTCAATAGTTGGTTTCAAAGTTAGATCGGAAAATCTAAAAAGTTAAGAAAGGCCTTTTATTTCAAGTACATCATTAAATACATAGTAATTTTCATAAAATGAACGGAGAAACTGAATTCCTTTTTGTTAGTAATTGTAATTGTATATTAAAAAAGTGTAATGCCATTTTCCATTCGGACAACCTATCAATCTAAAATGTATTCAATTTTTTATGAAACCCTTTTATATGGATCACGTCCTATAAATCAAATATACTTATTAGTTTAGCAGATACAGAAAAATATTTTTAAAAAATTCTTACATTTTTATATAAAAATTTCTAATATGAAAAATGTGATTTTATATGAAAAAATCTAATACATCTGTAATTACATTATTACTTCTACTAATAAAGCATTAAAATAAATTGATATATCTTAAAATATTTAGATAATTATTCCAAATTAATACCAAAAATTTCAACACATGAACATGAAATCGTGCCATAAAATAAGCTGCAAATGGCATATAATTATAAAACTAATGCTAATATATGAATGCCCATGAAGAAAATGAAGTTACATTTTTTCTAACTCATAAAGTTCTATAGTACCCTAGATTTGTTTTACAGAAAATAAGCTTAATTTCAAAAGAAAATAGTAAATTGACAGCAGCCAAATTCGAAATAAAAGACTGACTTGGAACTTGAAAAAACTTATAACAAAATCATGAACTACAAATGGAAAAAAATATCCCATTTTATCATACAAAGATTTAGAATAAGATTCAAAGTTCTGATTAGCCACAATCACCGATATTTTACAGGTAAGGAGCGATAGGAAATATGTGTAAAAATTCTTTCTAAATTATGATATGAAAACTTCTTAACTATTACCCAATTTATTTATCATGTAAATGAGTAAACTTTTAAAAAATATGTTTAATTCTTTTTATTATTTTCGGCTCATAGCTATTGATATACGCGCCAAAACTAAAATCTAAAAACTAAGTCCTGTTATCGCAATTAATTTTAAATTCTTCAACAATAATTCAGATCTTAACTTATTGCAATTCTATTAAATCAGAAGCTTTAAGGATACAGATATAATACAAAATTTATAAAATATTTAGCATGTCTAGTTTTATAATCTCCTCTACTTAGGTTTCCCCCTCAAATAAGTCTATATATCTTTCTATTAAGAAGTACATCAAATAAATTTATAAAGAATATTCTTTCTTATATAGTATTTTTAAAAATGAAACATACTCTAAACGAAAAGTTGAAATTCATTGACTTAAATGCAATTGAAATAGCAGAGAAAATTAAATAGGGAAATTAAAACTGATGATAGTAATAAATATTCAATAGAATCTTCATGTTTTTTTCAAAAGTATATATCAATTTTTAAGATTATTTCTCAATATTTTGAAGTGATGTTACTACATATTTGCTTAAGGCAATAAAGGGGCAGCTGAAATATGCGTAAAAACAATAAATTAAATTACTTAAAATTGTGGGAAATATTTTCTGTACAATACTGATTTCATTATTGTTTTTTTTAATGATTGAAGAAGTTTCCATTTTAATCAATTGGTTTATTTTATTCCAATGGCCACACATTACGAATACCATTATCTAAACTACCACACTATTTTAAAATAAGAATTTCCGGCCATAGGGTTGCCATATTTAGCCCTTAACTTACGATTCCCAGACCAGACACAAAGATTTCGCACCACGATGAGCGTTTGCCTTTTTTATACGAATTCAGATAGCATACCGATATCTATAATTACTACAATTTTTTTAAAAATTGCTGCAAAAATTATATGAGCTAATTATTACCAAATTAAAAAATTAATTGAAATAAATAAAACAAAATCTTTTTGCAACAAATATATAAAAAAAGACAAATATATATATATATATATATATATATATATATAGTTAAGTTTTTTTATGTGTTTCATTAAATATCTCTTAGCACCTAAAATTGACCAAAAATAATATTTAAATATTTCCAAATTTACTCTGCTTATGTTCTAAGCGTTGATTAGATTTTCCCTTTCTTAGAAATTATATAACAAGAGAAAAAATCAAAGAAAAATTATTACTGAAATTATCATTTTGAGGAAAAAGATAAATTAAATAAAATATACATACACACACACATATGTATATGAACTCTTCTAAATTCACAAGATTCTTACAACCCAAATTTGGAAATTTCAAGAAAATTCTAAAAATCGCTTATTTTATAACCTAATTGAAATCGCACTATCGGAAATGAATTCATTGATGTAAATTATTAACAGTATATTAATTTTAATAAATCAATTATTCATCAAAAAAGAAATTAACGTATACATTATTTTACTTCAGGTAAAAAAAAATTAAAAAAAAAACCATGAAAATTTGCACTATTTTATCCTGAGAAATAAAAATGAGTATCTTTATGAAATTTTTACTATTTCTTTGTATAAAAAGATAAAGATATATTAGGATTAAGTAACTAATCGCTGTCTTAGGATCAGAAAATAAGAGAAATTTCAAAATAAGTTCGCTAAGTTCATTATCTAATAATTTTGATGTGAAAGGACTGTTTATTTTTCTCTTAAATAATGTAATCGTACGACTGATTTGAATGAATTTTCTAAAACAGCCAAAAGTTTGCAATAAATTTAATTCAAAAACCGCACTATTCTTTTTCTAAAATATTATATATTTTAGAAAAAATTTATGTTTCTAAACATAATTTTTAACATATATATATATATTAGAACATAATCTTCCACCAAAATACTTATTATCATATGAAAACATGATGTTGTTTTGGTTAGGAGGTTCTGAAGCTCGAAATCGCGTAGGCAATGAATAAAGCATAAATGGCAATTTTCATCATCATCTTTTAATCGCATATTTTTTTTACCTGCTTTTACTAGTATTGCATTATTATTATGCATGATTCTTTGAATGTAGATACGTTTTTAAAAGGTTAACCTGCTTTTACCAGTATTGTTTTATTATTACATATGCTTCATTGACAGCAGATGCGTTTTTAAAAGGTTGACGAAGAACTACGACATCATAGCTTTTATTTCACCATCAATCGAGCTCCAAAACTTTGTTTGCCAGCTAGAAAAATTGAAAATGAAAGTTTAAAGAAACTAACATTATGTATATATATATATAGAGAGAGAGAGAGAAAGAGAGAGAGAGAGAGAAGGATAGAGAAGTCTCGTGATTGTTTCAGACCGGTTTAAACTGGTTAATGACTTAAATTAATTAAGACAAATAATCACTTAATAAATAATAATGTTCTCACATGATAACTTGAAATTTGCGATCATATATTTAATTTTAATTTTATTTATTTTTATTTTCTTTCTAAAAAATTCCTTTTGTGTGCATCTCATCGCAATAATAATTTAATTTAATGAATTTTTAAAAAAGAGCAAGAAACTAGTGTACCAAACAGCGTATTTTGTAAGTACGATTTGTTTAAATAATAGCGCGTATTATTCACACCATTGCAACATATTGGCATCGGGAATTAGCAAAATATAAAATTTCAGAACAAAATATTCATTTATCAACTTTTAACAATACAAGTTTTATTTGAACAACAAAATTTAATAATATAGAACGTGTAAAATAATGATAACCTCGGGTAACGTAATGAGGTAACCAACTCAGTGCATGAATTTTTTTTTAATGATACCCTCAAAGAACTTAATTATTTATATTATTTGAGCTTCTTTTACACTTTTCTATCTCATTGATTTCGATTCAGCTACTGACAATTCATATCATTATATCGATTAATACGTTTTATGCTGGATAAATTAAAAATAATTTGGGACAATCTGTTAAAAATTTATATAGAAAGCACAAGAAGCTTTTTCAAATCTTGTATAAATTTCTCAGCCATATCTATCATTCTAAATAAAACATCATTTTCTTTAAATATTTCTTTCCGTAAATTGATAAATATAAATTATCACCAATCTAAACTTTCAATGGACAATAAACTAATAATCTACAAGACAATGTTCAGACCATTAATATCATACATCTCCTGTATGGGGAGTGCAGCAAACGTGACTATCAGCAAAATTAGTAACGTGCCGTTTTTTGTTCGGAATAACGACCTAAGGAAAGATTTCCAACTTTCCATCATAAATAATTTTCACTAGAGACCATCCACTAGGTTCTACGAAAAACTCGATAAGGCTGACAACAACACGATAAAGAAAATCAGAAATCGATAGTTACAAATCCAAGCTTCCTAAGAACTGCAGAAGAAATCGCGGACGTAACTTTGACTGGACCTTTATCAAAAGCTTTACCATACCATATTAACCGAATTTTAGCCATATTTTTTAATGAGAAATCATGTCTCCTCTTACTGTTTGAAATGTTTTCCAGTTTATGAATTAGCTTCAATAATTAACCAAACACACTTTAATTTATTATGTACATCCAATTGCTTTGAATTCAAAAATTCTGCTCACCCTTCCGAAAATCAGCAATGTCCTGAATTTTCCTGTAATGCAAATATTCCTTATTTTTCCAATTACTAAAACAATGAATAAAAAGCTATTTAAATTTTTTAACTCTGTCTAAATCACTACACAATTTGAATGTTTCTCACATTGAAGCTATTATTAATCAATAAAAACACGGAAATACGATTTTAGCAAACTTTAAATTAGGAAAAATATGTTTTGATAGAAGTGCTACATATCATGAATATTGCATTAAACGAATTTAGGTTTGTTGATTTTCTTTCTAACTTAGCTAGATACTTATTTAAAGCTGCGTGGTGATATTAAAGATTTTATGTCATGAAAGATCTCAATATCAAAACAAATATAAAAATATTAGAAAGTAATAACTTCTAGCGAAAAGTAAGTGGTTTTTCTACATCTATTTGCTTCAAGTTAGTTATTAAATTACTCTATAATACATAAAACAATATATTTTTAATTTAAAACGACACACAATGTTACCCAATATTCATTTCTCTGATTAAAATGCATAAACATTCTCTTAATCATTTAATTTACTGAATTTAATAAAAATATATACTGTTTTGAGGGAGTTTAATTCACATTTATTTAATGTATTGCAGATTTATTGCACATTTATTTAATGTAATAAATTTGTTTCGAATATCAAATAGTGTAAAAAAATATTCATATCTCTAATAATATTTTTAAATACTGAAGTGTTTAAATTCCTGTATAGCATCAAAGTATATATGAAGGAAATATTCCTTTTCGAAAGCTTAAAAAATTATCACAAATTTATTTAATAAAAAAAATCTCTCCATTTTCTAAGAAAAAATAAGTAAGAAGCAGCGTAGCTAATTTGATGAAAGACATATACGGTAACAATATCCTTTCAATTTTTTAACATGAACAAAGTTGACGAAAAGTCCAGTAGAAATCTGCGAAATTCAAGTGAACAATCGGTTCCGCATAAATGATTTAGATATCATTGTAATATTCCTTATCGAGCTTTTCCAATTTTCCCTGGTGTACTGTTTAAAGTGTTACTAGAATTTTTTAATATGTTAAAGTTCTATCAAAATAAACACTTCTGAGTAAGTATGAGGGGGAGAAATGAAATGAGAGTGTCATCAAGTTTGTGTGAAATAAAGGCCTTTAACGTTTTATTTTCATGAAATTAAATGTGAAATTTTTGGACGAATACATAAAATAAATTTTAACTGCAATAACGTAAAGTGTATTAAAATCAAAGCTTTTATCTCTATTTCTGTAATATATTTTTGTTTTGCTTTATCAAATGAAAATATGATTAAGAAATTATTGATTCTCAAAATATTTTTCCAGAAAATTTTACATTTGTTCGCTAATCACATTTCCAACTAATTATCGCTTTGGAATTTTTCTTCGTAATGTTTTTAAAAAAATTATTACTTTTCAGTTTGCTATTAAAGTAATTAGACCTACCTACCGTTGCATATTATTTATGTAATTTGAATCTAGTAACGATACCATCCAACTTTTAAAAAGGTTCCACAGTATGAGTTTCACCAGGCGATCGAAAAAAAATCGGAGATTCCTGCACTGAAATATTGAGATGACCCCTTCAATTTCTTGGACAGTTATAAATGACACGCAGTCCCCAGCTGGTGATTAGTGCTGCACTCGAACTCGGATGATAAATGAAAGTCCACTCTCTAATATTCATAATGATTTGTCTAGAGCAACACAACCCTTTCGACCCACCAAACAGCTTCACTCCCCTTTTTTCCTCCGTGGATCCCATGTAGGGTTGAGGTTTCTTTCTTTCTTTCCCCCTTTGTTTTCAACAGCGAAACTTTCGCTGAACGCTAGAGAAGAACTTTATAGAGACTTTAACACTAGTATAGTTTTGCGTCACTTTTTAGTTAAGGGAATTTCAAAGAAGTTTTGGGTTATATATACATTATGTAATCATGAATGTCAACTTTTATCAGAGTTTATAATCAGCATGATCTTTAATAAATAGTTTTTCAGACTAAAAGAACAGTATCAGCCATTCTTGTGTAGTTTCATCAATATCCCATTCGCATACTTTCCGAAATGTGTTATACTTTCACAAAATATTCCATCGAGGCATAATCTTTCTAATCGTTCTAAGAAGTCATTTCAGGTCTTAACGTCTTTAGAGTCAGCGTGGGTTTAAATGTAAGTAATGATAATAATAAATAATCGTTCTGAGATATGTGATATTATTCATTTTACTTTCTTTTTCATGTATTAAATACACCAAAAAGAAAGTATTGCAAATGTTAAGAAATTCGACCTCAGGAATAAGATGAATTTCCACTTTTTAGATGTCGCGCAGTTTGATAAAGTCTCTTTTGGATTTAAGTCTGTTTGTTCAAGAACATAATAATTCAGAAATGAACGAACTAGGCGAATGAAATTTAGTATCTGGATTTTATACGAAAATAGCACATGAGTATCAAATTTCAGATGAAATCTCTTAAATTCAAGTGGTCCAAATGCATACTCATTTTTTTTCACTACACTGCAAAACTTAATACAAAATGCACCATAATGTGCATCCAGAAAGTCGAAATCAGAACATTTCCGTTGATTACATAAGTTCTTTACAGAAATTAATGAGAGTGAAATTTAAAAATAATGAGACACGTTCCTTTATTAACTAACAAAATTCGCAGACAATTACATAATTATATTATTTTGATTAGTTCTGTCTTTCAGGAATAAAATCGCTATTGTTAATTTTTCTCAATAGCAATTTGACTTCAACTGAAACTATCTTAAATGAAAACTTAATTCTTACATACTAAATCCTACTATTGTTTAGCATTTACGACACCATTAAAATTAAGACGTATTAAACCTCTAAACATATTAGAGGTTTAATTACCAGTTGAAGCAAAGATACAATTGATGAAATATATACAGAACGTTTTTATGTAACATTTGATTGCTAACTATTTTTGAAAACATCGAAGCGCCGAAATAATTAAAAAAAGCTCGTTATTTTATAAAATTAAAACAAACAAGAATTTTTTAGTGATAAATTGTTTTGATAATCACCATACTTAATCTTCTAGAGTTAAAGTTTAGATAACTTGATGAATATTAATAACTCTCTCTTCTTAACAATCAGTAAGTATAAAAGACTTGTTTTCGGTTATTTTTGACTGTGTTGTCTGCTCCTTTGGATGTTTTCTGCATTCTAATACAGAATAAAAAAAGTTATCCGGTTCAGTTTGTATAATTTTCCTGCAATTCCTCATAAATCAAAGTTTCTGTACACAATCATTTTAATAAGATAGAATTACTTCCTCTTAAGGCGTCAATATGCACTTGATATAGTATTGTAAGGTAGTGTGTTTAGCAAGGACGTGAACTTGAGTGGATATGTGTTCAACCATTCCCACTATCCGAATATATCCGCAGAAGATTGTTAATTTTCACTTTCTTAATCGTTAGGGATAAAGTCAGCCCAGAGTGAAGCAGAAATTTTATTTTTAGAAAAGTAAAACGATTAGTTTGGCTTATATATCTAGCTCAGTTATATTAATGTTCTTGTTTTAAAGTAATACAAAGAATATTTTTCAATTAAGCTCTTAAATTTCAACATTTTCAGGTAACGGACTGGCATCCCTCATTTCCAACTTCATCAACTGAAGGACTATGACCACAGATATTGAACGTGTATCACAACAGCATGCATAGCGAGTCTTTTTAAAGTTAGGCTTTGAATCTAGGACTATTCTGGGCCGAAATCTTATCATCAGTCTACAACAACCAATAGAAAAGACTCATTTTTACCGAATTAAATTTCGTTTTAATAAAATTTAATGCTATAGGCATGCGTACACTGTCTAATAATAATTTATTCAATCTTATTTAGGGGATGTGTTAGACGTAGTATGGACAGTTCTGTCTTTTACGCTACTTGACGTAGCCTAAATTCAATCTCAATCCAACTCCAATTCCTTCAACTCAGTAGTCAGTGTTTCTATAAATAGCTACCAACATTTATCGGTTATATGCCCTGTTTTCAAAAGTATTTTTGCTTTATCAGCCAATGAAAACATATATATATATATATAGTAATATTAAATTTTATTTTTAATATAAAATGAATTACAAGAACAAGAATTTATTCGTCAAAAGTTTTAACCATTTTAAATTCTTTAATTTTTAGCTTAAATCGATAATAAGATGCATAAAAAAATTATCATATTATAGAAATCGGAAGATAGGAAACTATATAGATATTTAGAAATTAAAGCTTTTCAAAGTGAGGCCACAATCACACAAGTATATATAACATCAGACATTATGCAGTGACATCACTTATCCTCTTGAAAAATGTAAATGGGTTTCTAAATTTAATTACTGTTGCATATTTGACATATATCACGTCAGTATAAAACAACGACAATTTCACAACGGTAGCTCACAAATGAATGCGCTGTATTAGAAGAGTTCTTTTCCCATCATTGTGACGGTTTAGATGAATATCAACTTTCAAAAAAATTCTACAAGAAATATTAATGCCTTCGTTAAAAGCATTTACAAAATCAAACAAAAAGCCAATGTCAGCCCTAATCACTGCGTTGATGTCGCCAAGGTTTACTTCATATGAAAGACCATGACATGTACATACATCATTAGAAGTCACCTGTTATATCTCAAACTTTATTTTCGAGAAAAATTTCAAAAATAATATTTCACTACTCATTCGCTACGGAGAATGAAATACTGACAGAATCCCCCATCACTAAATATTGTAATGACTTCGGCATTTTTTAGTATTTATCAAAGGAGCGTTTGAGGAGCGAACATAAAACTCATTGAAAGTGGCTACATAATGAACATGATAAATCAAAATGCTAAGTATTTTGGTACAAAATAAAAACATTCACCACTTAATTTTTCTTTTTAATAAAAGCCAACATAAAAGACATTTCAACAGCTTAGTTAAGAGCGATTTTTCTATGAAATGCTTCGTAAGTATGGAAAAAAAAGCTAAATAAAAGAAATATAAAATCAGAAATACAAAAAAAAAGCAAGGAAAATCGTTAGATTCTGGGTTGAATTTTTAGATCTAGCAAAAATAATAAGGAAGGGAGCTGTTAGAGGAAACTGTTCCATGTTGGCGTTATTATGAATATAGAGACAAAACGTTTCTAAATAAGCAGACTTTTGAAATTATTAATTCTAAATTTCCTAGATTAACTTCGTGTCTTGGACAATTTAATAAAAACCAATTTATGTATTAATAATTGGGTAACCATCTGCTTATATTATGTTTTATTTCATTACTCTCATCATTATATTTTAAATTAGATTGATACACTTTTAAATTACTTTATGCATGCATTTTAAGATGTCCGACATTATGCCAGGGAATCAGTGTTTGGATGTCGGGTAATGCGTGAGTGTTTTATGAGTCAAAAGTCCATCACATATGATTTGAAAAAAAAATAATAAGGGAAATAGCGTGATCTTTGGCTATTGTGCATTGTATTAGAATTATTTTCTTCGTTCACTTCCAAAATCCTATTACTTCAGTACCTTTGACGTGAGTCGTGTGAGCGCGAAATAACTTTTTCAGAAACAATCTGATAGCGATGGATCACGAACGAACACATTAGATAATTTAAGAGGTCATCGCATCACAAATCAAGAGATCACATTAGATTATAGAAAGAAGGAAAATACTTAATTTTTGTTGATGCTTATGAAAAATCTTCATGGAACTATTTTTCTTATCTAAACTGCCACTCTTTTACCATTGTTTTGTTAAACTAGGAGGCGAAGTAAAAACTGATTTTACTTAATATAAAAATATTTAACGCTTTAATTTTATTCATTTATGATTAATTGCCATAAATCATAATAAACAATGCAGTTTATTCAGTCAAAATGTTTCAAGTTTTGTAACGAAGAACAAATATTTCTTTGCTTTTATTTATTAAACATTTTTGTTTATGTTACTTAAATGATATAGTGCAAGAGTAATAAGGAATTTTGTAAGGAAGAATAAACGTCTCATCGTTTTTGTTTATTAAACATTTTTGTTTATTTTATTTAAATGATGTAAATGTGCAAGGGAATAAGGATTTTTGTAAGTAAGAACAAATATTTTTTCGTTTATATTAATAAAATATCTTTCTTTATATAACTTAAATGATATACAGGTGCAACAGTAATAATGAATTTTTGTAGCGAAGAACAAATATTTTATTGTTTTTATTTCTTAAACATTTCTTATTTATTTTACTTAAATGATGTAAAGGTGCAAGAGTAATAAGGAGTTTTTTTAATAGTTTACTATGTCCGAAACACACACACAAAAGGCATCTAACTTTTAAAAAACATCGAAAATTAGATTATTAAAAGCAATGCTGTTTCTTTTCTCACAAGCGACCTTTAATGTTTCATAAAACAATATATTTCCATAAACAACAGAATTTTGTCAACATAAAGAACCACCACCATCTACGATTAACTCACTCACAAGAACTTTTTCATGGCACCATATTTATTCAGTATGCCAGATTTTAAACAGAGACTTGCAAAAAAAAAAAAAAAATAGTAAACATCAAAAGATTTAAAAAAAATGTATTCCATAAAATGTAAATGTCAACGCATAGTAAAATGCTTGAGTCATAGTCTCCTGGAAGCAAATACAGATCGAATGGCTCCTTTTTATTGTTCCTGAAGAATGGGAGTGGTACAAAGGAATAAAAGAAGTGCTTACTTATACAATCGCTATATAACAAGAGAAACAAGATACTTTTGGCTTGCAAGCTTCCAACAGACGAGACAGCATTTCCGAATATGTCTTGTGCCGTGGTTTATCTGTCTTGACCCGAGGTATGACCTACCTGCTTTTTCTCACGCCCGCCCCTTCGCGGGATGAAACGCAGAGCGGCCTTGAGCTCACTGAGTCTGTCCACGGGTTCATATTTAGGGATGTATCCGGTTGTGTGCGACTTTTTTTGACGGAACGCTGCCGAGATATCAGATTTAAAGGCCTCCACTATTTATATTCGAAAGAGGGGAAGAGGAACAGAATGAGAAGGTTAAAGTTAAATAGCTAATCCCTCAACGAATTTTGACGTCTGTTTTAGGTCTTTAGGGCGTTTAAACATCTAACTCTTAGTTATTAGCAATAATTCTTACTATAA
>JAPMOR010108339.1:158259-171679 GCA_026543865.1 Argiope aurantia | reverse complement strand
CACATCGGGCTTTGGCCAAGGATTCCCGGCCACTTCGTGAAATGGCCAGCCAAAGTAGAAAATATAATAGTAATTGAAAGTATTTCGGACTTTGGCCAAACCTCTTGGCCAGTTCGCGAATTGGTCAGTCAATTCGCGAACTGGCCGTACTTCGGGCTTTGGCTGTAACATATATAAGTAACCAATCTATAGTAAGAAATATTTTGAAAACGAAACTAAATAGTTTCGGAATTGCAACTAAAAATTATTCCTCTTTCAAACAAAAACCAAAAAAGGAACAGGAAAAACTTTATAGTATCTATCTATATATATATATATATTGTAAGTTTTCAGATTTAGTCAAATATATTGAAACTTTGCCTGTTCCTTTGTATGTGTGTTTCCTTTTGCATGTTCCCTTTCTTGCAGCGAGTGCGTTCACCAGCAGCGTGGAGAGTGGGGGTTTCCTGGGTGGAATCTTGGCGGGATACCTGACGGATCTGGTCCTCAGAAACCGTCCCGCGGACGTGAGTAGAAAATTAACGCATTTACTCTTTATTTTTCTTTAAAGGGCTCGAATTTCTTCGTCTTACGTTTTTACATGACATATATAACTGGAGAAAGTCATGAAATGAAAAAGGAGAAGGGGGAAAAAAAACACGTATTAAAAAATATTTACTTACTTATATATATATATATATATATATATATATATATATATATATATATATTCGAACACAGATGTATACTTTTTAAAAATGTGGTCTTTAGGAACTGCATTGTTTGGCACATCGTGGCACAATAATGTTTAGGTCTTCATTCGTGGATCTTTATGTGATTTTAAAAATTGATTGATTAAAACTGCTTAATAACGATGATGTGAGCATACGCACAATAACGCGCATCCGTATATATATATATGTTGTAATAGTTGTTGTGAAATATACTCTAAAATATTGAAGAAAATTGTTATAAAATATATTTAAAATATTTAAAAAAAAGCGTTTTTAAAGTGTGCGAAAAATTTATGAAAATAAAATTGGTATCACTGCAAAGCGACTACTTTGAATTTAATAAAAATTTTGAACAATCTTTAATAAAGGTCGAAATAAAATCCGGAAAACCCATTTTGAAACCTATTTTCCAAGAAATAAATACTTTGCATTCGGACTCTTTATGTCTTCTCTGTGGATAATCTTGAATTTCAATTCAAAAGGATATTAAATGTAATAAAAATATGAAGTATTTATAAATATATGAAGAAAGTATCATATAATTCTTTTTTTTATAAACAAAGAATATTTGGAAAAAAAAAAACCGATTTTTGGTAAGTGGAATTTCATGGAAGAGGAATCAAAGAAAAGAGACACCAATTGCAGCTTAGTAAATGGGTTTAAATAAATCATTATTTTAATGCCTTTTTTAAAAAGAAATTCTTAATTTATTCTAATTGTTCATAGCCCTAAAGAAAAAAAAACTCAAATATTTTTAGCGAGTTAAAATTTATATAATTAAAAAATATTGTTCTTGAACCGTTACTATATGTATATCATAAAATTTTAAGAATTTAAAAAATTTAATTTATTTTTAATAATTAATAAAAAAAGTTTATTTTTAATAAATACATTTTTTAATTTTAATAATTTTCATTTTTAAATTTTTCAAAAATTTTAAAAGTTTTTAAAAGTATTTTTCATAAATAGGAATGGAAGAAGTTCCCTTTGCAATAACTGCTGAATTTCTGACCTGATAATTAAATATAGCTTCAAGTTCGATCTGTTTTGTGTTCATCCAAATGTTTGCCATGCACGCAGATCTGATGCAGAATAAATGTGCTTGTTCCAGACATCTTGTCCTTAATGTGTGTTTAGTTTAGTTTACCTTAATTATAGTAACGTCCCATTTTTAAAGCAACACTAGAACTATTTTGGGACGACCTAGGAATACTGAACTGCGGCCAGATAACGAGGACTACACCTGACTTGGCATCCCCCTTTCCAAACTTCCGTTCCCCACCAGCGGGAGGACATTTGACCCTGACAGATTTAACGTATACAGCAACTTTTTGTTGGAATCCGGTCCCGAAGCCGAGACCGTACCTCAGGCCACCACAGCCATAAGGCGATGACGATGTCCATTCAGTTACAGCCTTTATCACCTTAGTGTTGCTTCACGCAAGATTTATCTAAAATAACATAAATTTCAAACAAAATATAATCGGAAACTTATGTTTAATATTCCAGCGATTACTAAATTTTCCATACCTTTAGGCAAACAAGGAGCGTGGAAATCCCCGGATGCCCATGGCTGCTTTTTTCATGGTTTGTGTTTTGGGATGTCTTCATCTGCTACAGTTTTCTATTACTGAAGAATCTTCTAAGGTAAGAAAAAGAAAAACTTTATAAATATATTCCTAGACAAAGCAATTGATATAAGATCGTTGAATTCCATAACGAAAGAAAGTAAACAGTTTTCTTTGCCAGTGAAGTTAAGTAATTTAATATTTAAATGCGATTAGCATTTCCTGTTTGCAAAATAATCTTGTGCGATACTTAGCTTTTTTCTATTTTTATTTATCGTCTTGTAAATGATTTACCAATTTTAAAAGCATCTGATTTACTTGTAAATAAATTACTCACTAGTAATTCAGCATTAATGTACTATATTGAAAAAAAAAAGTAATACTAGCAACAGCAGCAATGCATAGAAAATTAGCAATGTATAAATTTAATACTTTTAAAAGCATTCCCTGTTCCAAAGATTGCGGTTTTTAGCTGTCTCCACAATTTTGAGAGCCTTTTTCTCAGACAGGCTGAAATCTTTTAATGATTTATAAAGAAAAAAAAAAGGCATTTCAATCATTTAAGGCTTTGGTGAACATTGTTATAATTAAGAGAAAGGAATTTGTATATCCCTGAAAGTGTTAATCAGATATGTTAAATACAAAAGTAATTCTCAAATAAAAAAGTGTAGAATCGAGAAAAAAAAAATTAGTTTTTTCAATGTTGTTGTTGTTTCTTATGGCACTTGCCATGGACAAGCCCGCTGTTACGAAAACAGCGATTTAAGCCGGTAGGGGAGCGTCTCTTGCATTTTAGTTGCTCCAAATAGGGCCAAGAGAACGACTTTGCTACTCACGCATCACTCATTCGCTTGCACAACCCATTTTTACAGGAGGGCACATTCACACATCTTACAGATAGATCAACCGTACCCAAAACCGGGATTCGAACCCGGGAAGCTCAGATCACGGGGAAGACGCGCTACCCCTATGCCAGGACACCAGCATTTGTTCAGTGTCATTTCAAATGATTACATCCGTAGATAATTTTGAATTCGATGTTCATACTCAATCAGGATTTTGATTTTGGGCTAGATTTCTAAAATTATTGTATGCAGTGTAAAAACAATGTAATTAAATCCCCCCAATGGATATAATCATAAATATTTTTCAGAATGTTGAATGTTTTAGAAATTGAAAACAGCTAAGATTCTATAATTTGCAAATGGAAAACCTCAATGATGTTTATAACCTGGATGTTGTCTATCTATAGAGACATGTGAAAAATCATTTTACATGATACAACAAGCAGGAGGGATCTGCTCGAAACTTCTCCTAACTTCGAATAAGTTGTTACCCCCCCCCCCCCCTCTTAAATTGTGGACTTTGGATAAGGCCACGAATCCTTACATGGCATTGACGAATGACATTTACGAAATATTGATGTTTGATGTGAATCTAGCATTTCTACTGAATCTATCGTGGTAATATATATTTTGAGTACCTTTCATCCGATTGATGAAAAACGAAATTTGACACAAAACTGCAATTGCAGTCATAATGACTGCGACATGACGTCATTCATGACGTCATTCATTGATCACATGACGAATTTCATTGATTTAAGTCATTGGATTTACGTACATGCGAAAATATAGACCTATAGACGGCCATTCCTTTGATGAGTATTTTTCAAAATTTGATAAGACTCAGCATTTTAGATGCTAAACCTGTGTATCAAGTTTTATCTAACTTTACGTTTTGTAGTAATCATGCTAATTTGTATTTGGATGACAGACTTTTTCTGAATGGATTTCCTTCAAAATTTGATAATCTACAGATTTGGTCTTATGCTTATGCACCAAATTTTATCCATCTAGCTCGAAATTTTTTTAAGCTGACATGTTCACAGACAGAGAGACATAAAGCCAAAAATGTGTATTTTGAATTTGGGGGGTCTGTAACGTATATATCCATCAAAATCTCCACTCGAATATTTTGATGATTACAATAATTTCTCCATACTTTGCTTTAGAGAAAGTAAAAATCGTTCAAAATGCTCTATAGTACAGACAGTTTGACCTAAAGTTGTCAAATATGGCACTCGGTTCTTTCTTAAATTTTGACTAAAAAAAAAAAGGAACGTTTATAAAAAAGGCTAAATTTTCAGTTAAAAATAAATTTTCATTTTAATGTTTTCTCTCAAAAAGTTTGGAACATATTATTGCACAAATACCATTTTTACACCATTTCAACGCTCTAAAAATTAGCTTTTCAGTTATGCCAATTTCTGCTCAAATTCGTCTTTGATTTCAATAAGTAAATCACAATTTATTATTCATCGTTAATATTATAGACTTTTATAATCCGCCTGCTATTAAAATGATTAGTAATCTGTTGGAAGAGAAGTAAACACCTCTAATAATACTTAAATATTATAATATCTAATTAAAAATTATTATTTTTGTGTTTAAAAAAATAATTTTAATAAGATTTTAATTTTTAAATTTAATGGAAGTTCCTTGTATTTTGTATTATTTTGATATGAAGAATTTGATTAATGTCTTTGTAATACTGAATTAGAAGCAACGATAAAATAACATCATAAAGCACGTTAATATTAACTGTGCTACAATTTCTCGTATTAAATGTGCGAATTTCCTTTGTTTATTGTTTTTAACTATTCAAACTGCATATTTTGTTTGTGGATGATTGCTATTGAAAGTCAAAATTTCTGATTCATCCTCAGTATACCGAGGGGCTTCAAATTGTTAGTATTTCTGGAATTAATCTGCACTATAAACTGGTTTGACCTAACATTTGTTACCTATATGTATATTGTAACATTAAGATTTTTTTTTGCTGCAAGAATGAGCAGTTGATTTCAAAATTTATTAGGTATTCAAAATTAAGCTATGAGCTTGAATAAATTTTTAATTTGCATCACATTAGCGATTTTGTTGCCACATTTTATAATGATAAAAGTGTTGAGTTTGTAAAATTTAATTTTTAACTTTGAATAATCTTAGTTTGACGCAATATATGCTTATTTTGCTTTAATAGTAATTCGACTTAGGGCCACCAATATATTTTTGCCTTCTTTTATGCGAAATATAGGGAAGAAAATATTACTATCTTCGAAGCAATTTCGAGATTTTTGTGTTTTAAATTTTACAGAATCCGAAAAAAAAAACTATTTTTCGAAATATAAATGTCTGCTAACATTGTGACATATATGCAACAAACTTGTACGTTTAAATTTAGTATTTGCAATAAAATTTTTAGATTTCTATTAAATTTTGAACTGAATCCGCTACCGTTAAGAATATCTGTAACCCTCCGCGTGAATGTGACAAAATACCCTAGAAGCCAGAAGCCGGCGTCCTGGCATAGGGGTAGCGCGTCTTCCTCGTGATCTGGGCGTCCCGGTTTCGAGTCCTGGTTTGGACATGGTTGTTCTTTCGATGTTCTATCTGTGAGATGTGTAAATGTGCCCTCCTGTAAAAAGGGGTTGTGCAAGCGAATGAGTGATGCGTGAGTAGCTAAGTCGTACACTTGGCCCTGGTTGGCGCTACTATAAAAACAAGAGACGCTCCCCCTCAGGCTTAAATCGGCTGTCTCTGAACAGCGGGGCTTGTCCGTGGCAAGTGCCGTAAGAAACAACAACAGAAGCCAGAAAGATAAATTTGACATATGATTTTGTGAATTGTAAACATGCATCAAATTTCGAACAATACCCATAATCGGGTATTGACATTCATCATTGACACAATCGTCATCGGGTTAACTGTCATCACAACAGGTGTCTGTCGATGTGTTTGTTCTTGTATTTGTGACGTGGAGACACAGGTTAAATGTTTGATCTTTAGTATGTGACTTTTTACTTTCTCATATACGTAATACACAAGAAAGTATTGCAATTATCAAAAAAAAAAAAAATTGCACCCGAGATTTTGACGAATTATTACTTTTTAGACCTAACCGAGTTCGAGAAAAACATTTTTGGCTTTATGTCCGTCTGTAACAAAGATAACTGGAAAGTGCTTTTAGTTAGACAGATGAAATTTGGTGTGTTGTCTTTATACCCAATTTGTAGATTTCTATCAAATTTTCAGGAAAACCAATTCAGAGGAAGTCTGTCTGTACGATTGTTTGAATGTAAGTTAACACGATAACCACAAAAAAAAATGCAGAGAGTTAGATGGATAAAATTCACAAATTAAACGTCTGTAGTGTAGACACCTATCAAATTTTGAACGGAATCCAACATCTTTCTATCTGTATTTTCAGAAGCATGTAAACTCAATAATCCAAAAGGCAGGGACTTGATTATATAAAATTTGGTATGTGATTTTGTAATTGCAATTCTAGTTCTGTGTCAAATTGTGGCTTCAGATCGGTTGAGAAAAATGCATCTGAAACAAAAATTCGATGTTCGGATACTATTTATCGCAAGCCAAGGATTAATCGATAACAACCTCGTCAGGGATTATACGATAAATTCAATAAGTATGCTTAACTCACGCCAAATGTTAATATTTCATAATTGTGGTACGTCAAAGCCCTGTAAGGCGTTCTCTGCCTTAAATAGCGTTCAAATCTTTTTTGAAGGGGTTGGAGGATAGCGCCTTTATTAAATAGTAGGCGAGAAAGTTTTGAAAAGACCACTCTAGATGACGATATAATGAATTTAAAAAAGAGTGGCATATTTTGAAGCTAATTGGTCTACGATTAAAGGTATTCCTTAAATATGCTTCTGTTTATTCTAAGATACTTTAAATGCAAAATAGTTCATAAACACTCTCGCAAACTTTAAAGACTAATCTTGAAATTTTAAACTTATGAAAATTGAATTTCGTTATAGCTTTAAATGCTAATATTAAATATTCCGCTTTTAATTTAATTCTCTGCTCTGTGAATTTTGTTACCGTGGATTAAAATATTAATTGAATGCTGACTTTCCAGCTCTGGATCTCAACTATCGGTTTCCTGCTCGGTGCCGGGTTTTATGGACCTATCGCCATCTATGGTGTCGTGGCCTCGGAAAGCGCCCCTATTCATTTGAGTGGCACTTCTCACGCTGTGGTTGCCTTGGCGGCAAACGGTGAGTTTTTTAAATTTTTATTTTGGTTTCCATTTTCTGTGAAAATCTGATTTCTGGAGGTTCGCTTTCTCCGAATGCAAAAATTGAGCAGTCATTTTATTTATTGGTCCAAAATACAAGTGCAAAATATAGATTTCTTTTGATCACAAAAACTTTAGCAGAAAATGGCCACAATCAATCGTAACGCCTTTTTATTACTGCATCCCTTTGCTGTTTATTTTTTTTTTTGTATCCTCCGATAGACGACAGAGCAACTCCATAAATATATTCAATGTATCAGAAGTTTATTTTTAACAAACTAATCTGAATGAAGAAAAATGTGTAAAGTAGTTTTGGGATTCTCTAAAATTTCTCTTCAAAGGAGTTAAAACATTTTTATAAGCTATTTAAACTTACTAATTCAGCACATGAAAATATTGAAGGCTAGAATAAGAGATGTTGTGTCTGGTGTTAGAAAAAAGTGGTGGACAACACGTGGGAGAAATAGAATGCTATCAAAGAGAAAATAATAGATAAAAATTGTATGAGAAGAATTCGTTAGAGACTCAAAAGATGATGAGAGAATTTTTATTGAATTGGCTGCGGAATTATAAAGTAGCATAGCTTGGCACAGTTCTAAATTTGATGGCAGATTTGTTATTAAGCCAGCCTTAATGAGGTTGTCCAGAACTACTCACCGCTCAAGTGTTTGAGAAATTTGGCTGTATGGAAACGACCAGAGATATCGACATCAGCACTATTGTGAGATAAAAAGTTTTCAAATCGAGACAGTCCCTACTGCCGGTTTTTCTTCTTAGAGAATGTTTTATGGTATAGTGTTTTAAAACTTTTCTTATTAACCCTTTGACTTACGAATTTACTTCCTAATTAAATGACACTTTTGATTTGGTTTACTTAATATCCTCCTATTTATTATTGTTTTAATTCCTATAATTATACAAGGGCTTTTGAAATATTGATGCGCTTTTAAGGGATTTTTGCATTTTACGTTGCTTACTTTCACTTAACTGCAGATTTAAAATGAAAAATGCAGTAATTTGATGCGCGAGTCAGACTCTTCATTATATATGAATGATTTAATGGAAAGGTAGTGAGGGTAGACAATTATAACTGTTGAATCATGTTTGGATGTCGTGAGCTTTTAAAATGAGAAGATTTGATGAAATCGTACCAGACATTGGGGGTAGGAGACTGGTTCTTTTCTTTTCCTTAATAGTTTAAATTTATAGATATAAATACGCAAAACATAAACAATATTGTTTTGGTAGTCATTAAGTGAATAAGTTATTATTAGAAAATTTCTTTATTTCTAATAAAAAGTTGTTACAATTAGTAGAATAACTCCAATTGTTTAAATTAATCTGGATTCTTGGAGTTTTACTGTCTGTCTAATAGAAATAGATAGGTAATGTTCCTACTTAAAATGTTTGTTTTTAAAAATAGTAAATATTGTGATCGAGATTATATTAATAAGGTCAATTTCATTAGAACATTTAATGTGTTTCCCATTCGTTGCTCGAAGAATTTTATGGCTGTATTCTAGTTTACGCCATGTACTATCTGTAATTTGTGCTATAAAATTAGACAATATCTATGATCCTAACTTTTAATATTTCATTATCACGAAATGGTATGCAAATTTTTTTTTAATACAACTCGAAAATAAGAAATCAAGAGAAGAATGTGGTGTGTTCCGTCTTTTCCATTTCAGTTGTGAAAAATACCTTGTGTTTAGACAACTATAAAGCATCTGTCTTTAAACGGGAACGGTCGATTTTGCTTATGGAATCGCAGGAAACATCATTTCCTCTCATTGACATTTTGTTAAGTCATATCACTGACTATCCGACCCACCCAAAGGCACACGGATGAATAATACTGAATGACCAGACCGCCCCGCCGCAACAGTAACACTGGTGGGAACTGCGATTGAGTCCTAAAGGCCACCACAGGGCAAGGTACAACCCTTCCCTAATGAAGTACGTCCCTTCATCGATGGGAGGAGCAAGACCTTTTCGTGTACCCTCCTGGATGACGAGATCCTACCACCATGCCGGAAGCATCTAATCCTCATTTTGAGGTGCCCCCTGAAGGGACACCATTTTGTTAAAATGGAACTTTAAATTCATTTCTTCCGTTTATTTACTAATTTCGCTATCTGTTTGGCGATTAAATAATTTCAGCAATATGGCTGTGCAATAAAAAATTGGCACCATTTATAGTACTTATTTTGCTCGAATATTTTGTAATCGGAGATAATTTTCAATTTCATCAAAATTTCATTAAATGTTCAGATAGTTAATACTCTGTCATTTTAAGATGATATGATATTTGTTAATATTGGTTGTTGATTTGATCTCTCTTTTGTATCCTTTAGTTGGTGCCATTATTTCCGGTCTCCCATTCAGTTACATCGCCAAATACTACAGCTGGTCCGCCATCTTTTTCATCCTGGAGGTGACCACTGCTGTCAACTTGGTCATCATGTTCCTTTGCAGAAATCTGAATTACAACATGGCCAAAACTAAAAAGGACTAAAAGTCGAACTTGTTATTGTTTTAGAATTGTTTTTAGTTTTAACGAGAAACTGAAACATATCAGCTAATTTGTGTGTATTTATTTGCTTTTTGTGCAAGAACTACTTTGTATGCCATATCAGCGTTTTTTATGTATATTCTTGGGTTAGACATGAGAGCACTGTACTTTCATCCACCTTCATGATTATCGTCAATGGAGACGTTTTAATTGCTTAAATCTAATATTAAATTAGGTTTTATTGTTTAAATCTAATATTCAAGCCAGTTTGGCGAGTTATTACTTGAACCAAATTATGTTTGGCGGCAGTACTATGCCTTCAGGCCTACTCTATTTTGCATTAGATAATTTGCAATGATTTCAACCCTTAAGAGTAAGTATGATGTTTAATCTCTATTTATGAACACTACACAAATAAAAACAATGCTGCTTTAAATTTTGATTTCTAATTTTAGAAGAATATTGAGAATTCTAAGTAAAATAAATAAGAAAACAAAGCAACTAATTTTTTATTGTATTATGAACTGATAGAATTTTTAATTTTATTCCTATTTGATAATTTTATTAAAAATTGATGATAAAAAGTAATTGAGTAAAATCATTATTACAATAAAAATTAAATAGTTGACCTTTTATTAGATATATGATGAAAAAAAGAGTGTTGATAATGTCTAAATGTGTAAAACGCCACGGTGAAACTGACTAGTTAAAAAAGTTTTGGATTCGAATTTGTAGGCAATTCGAATATTTTCAAGATTTCATGAATTATCTGTTAGCATAGTGGCAAAATATACTGTCATCTCGAATTCATTCTTACTAATATGAAGCCAAATTAAAAATCACAAAAAATATTTCTATTTAAGAATTGAACTCGTCATTTAAACGCGTTCGCAGTTTGTGTTTTTTTGTGTTAATATTCGTATAATTTTAATTTACTCGAAGATTTTAGTGCTGCGCATTTTCTTTTTTTAAAGCATTTTCTAACACGAAATGTGAATTAAATTTTATTTCCACGTTTTGTTATTCATTTGTTTTATTAAAGGTGCTATGTATTGTTGTTTTTTTAAATTTATTTTCTTAAGCCATTTTATTGTCTAACATTACATTACTCTATTATTCACTGATGTATTATTTATTAAAAATTTTGAATAATATTTATTGCCATATTTATTTTTACTCTCTGTACTATTTTTCCCTTTCCAGATTTTCTTAGTTCCAATTTGCTTATAAATGGAATTTTTATAATTCATGTCCCGTCAGCTTCGAATTAGCCAAATTGGACACAATTGTTTCTGTATCTCCAATTTCCCCCTACTTTTTTTAACCTGCATCGAGTGCGCTAAGTGTAATAGATAATATACAAACAATTTCTTATTGTGTTGCGAAGCATTAAATGATATTCTTCATTTATTCCTCTTTGTTTCCCTCGAATTTGTTTTTCTAAAAAGTTAATCGATGATAAAAATCAGTAAAGAAATTTGCATCATTAAATAGAAATTAGAAAGAAAATCTGAACAGTAAGCGAAGGTTTTTTATTTGATTCAAGAAGCTTTTACTAGCTCGCATATTTTGAGATGCTGTATGAAAAATAGCATTTAAACTGTCTCATTGGTTGATACACTTTCGATGTTATTCCATTTAGTTGTATGAAATATATTTATAGAGTTTACATAAATTTATGAAGTATGAAATTATTTAATAAAAAGCAATTCTCTTTTAAAATGGATATTTTCTGCATACAAATTTTGATAAAAATATAGCAAATAATATATAGATTAAAAATAAAATATGATTAAAATATTAAAAAGTACAGAGTTCATTTTGCGTTCATCTGCATTCCTGATATAAGCTCAATGATAAGTGATATACGGATACTCTTGATTGCTAGAAATAAAAAAAAACTTTTTAATTGTTTCTATATTTTGCTTTCTTGCTGAAAATAAACTTATTTTTTTCTGAACTCTGTTTTGTGTGTTTTGCTTATATTAAATGAAATATTTGAGAGATTGAATAGACTGAAAAAATTCCATAAAGCTTTAGTGGTTATTGGTACAAAATTCATTAATGTCGGGCTTTCTATCTATATACGGCAGACATATAGCGCCCCAAAGCGAAAGTAAGAATTGATTAGAGGCTTTATTCCATGATAGCGAGATGGAGCTTGATATGCACGAGAGATGGATATCTGCCATGCATATACGCATACAGGGTGTCTCATAAACCTTGATTGCGGCTTTTATTTCTGAAATATTGATCATAGACATATACTGTAAATTACAATGTTGCGTAAAAAAAAAAATGAAATGAAATCAATTAAAGTTTTCAGGGGATTAAACTTTAAAAAATACAAAATTTAAATTTATACAGACCCTCTACAAAAAAAAATTCCCAATGAGTAAAATGTGCCCCATACTCTAATAAGATCATATACGAAATTTCAGCATTTTATCACGAAAAGTCTCAACGATATGAAACTACATAAATGCTGACTTAAACCTCTTTCCGATTCCTGGATATGAGTTCGCAAAAAGAAAAAAAAATAATGTCGGATGTTTGTGTTTAGGGGTCGCACACAAATTAACAAAGAATGTAATGATTGAATAAATAATAATTTTACTATTTATTGGTTCAAAAGTATTAACAATGTGTAGAAATAATAACTTAGATTAATAATAGATTTTTTACAAATTGACTGACTGTGTTATTTTTAATATCCTGTAATTCATGATACAAAATTTTAAAGTATTTTTCAGGAAACATAGATTTTAAAATTTGTATTTAAAACTAAAGATATGAAGCATATTTAATTTTTCTAATGATGCATTCCTGCGTAGCGTCATCTGCACTGAAGCTGTAAACCTTTGCATTTTAATTTGTGATTGGTCCTTCTCCAACTTTGTTTTAACATATCTTTGAGGATTTTCATGATAAAATTCTGAAATTTTGTTCATGACCTTATTAGAGGATGGGGCTCATTTTACTCATAGGAATTTTTTTGTACGGGGTCCGTATAAGAATTTAAACTGTGTATTTTTTAAAGTGTAATCCCTTGAAAATTTGAATCGATTTCATAACATTTTGGACCATTTACGTAATTTTGCAATTTACAGTATATGTCTACGATCAATATTTATGGGAAAAAAGCCGCGGTCAAGGTGATCCTGTATATGCATGATAATAGAAATCTGTTATACAGTAGTCAGAGGTGCTATTTCTGACTGAAATAGAAGCGACAAAATGAATAGCGCCCTGCTGTGTTTTCCTCCGTACTGGTTCTGTGCACAGTAATCATTTTTTTTTAATCTCTTGTATCCAAAGTATGCAAAGAGAAAGTATTGTAATGGTCAAAAATCGAGATTTTGACGAATCTCCCCTCTTCAACCCTCCACGTGTCTGAAATATGTATATTGGAATTCTGCATGATAACTCAGACTTTTTGAGTTAGACGGATGAAATTAGATGCAAGTCCTTGCAACAAATTTGTAGATTTCTATCGAAATACGTTCCGAGGCAGTCTGTCT